>JAOSBM010000006.1:28066439-28089725 GCA_027568955.1 Erythroxylum tenue
GCTAGGAGTCAGGTCAAATGTCGACCAAACTCTAGCTCCAAGGCCTTTGTAGCGATACGACATGAGATTGTGAGTTATTATCTTTTTACTTATATTTTACTTTAATTGACATTTAAAAATTTATGAAAAGAATTAGTAGTCATATATTTTTTTACAACAGAGTGACAGGGATAGAGAAGAGTGTGATCGAATGAAGCTATGGTATCACACTCATTATGATGAATGCAAAGATCAATGGACAACTGCCGAAAGCAAAGCAAAATGGGTGAGTACATAGTTTATTTACAAATATTTGTTAAATGAGAATGTGTATGTAATGAATTCTTACTTTTCCAGGAATTAACACATTCAATAAAACAAGATCATCCAATGACAGTGGATGAAGTGTGCGACAAAGTCTTGGGAACTAGATCAGATTATATTGTTGGCATGAGAATTGGGCCTCGACCTCAAGGGAATACTTCGGTCAGAAAGAGACTTCGAGACGAATTAGAGGAATCAAAGAGGGCTAATCAGGGGTTACAGTCTCATGTCGATGAATTGACTAAACAATTTAAAGAAATGCAGGATCGATTAACTTCCAAAGTTGAACAACAAAAAAAACTCTTGGAACTTTTATGTTCTACACATAATGTTCGTTTAGACTAAACATGTACTCATATTGATATATTAAACACTTATGACGTTTTCTTTATTTTAATTATCATATTATGACATGTTTGGGAATTGCAGTTAAATAATAAGTTGTTGTTTGCATGTATTCAATTCTTGTTATACATGAATAATTATTAAAATTAATGATATAGTCACTGGGTCCGCCGGTGAATACCTTGGTCAAAGACAAAAAAAAAATGATGTATTCAAAAAATTGATGAATTATTAAATCAGTTTATTTAATCAATAATATTTAATATTAATTCAATAATTAATATTTAAATATTTTGTTAAATATTAAATAACCAAATAATTTAAAAATTATTCTCAGCAACTAAACAAAAATTATAATTAAAAAGTAATTATAATTCAAGTTTATTAAATTAATTTTTTGGAAAATTTAAAAATTAGAAATTAATAATTAAATTTGATTAATTATTAAATTATTCCTATATTCAGATAAATGAAAACAAACAAATAAATTATAATTTATTTTAAACCATTATTACAAAAATTTTCCTAAATTATTATAAATAAATTTATTTAATTTTTATCCAACAATCCGCAACATCTTCTTAATTAGACGTCGCAAAATATATCTTTTCTACGACGTCTTCTAGACGTCGTTAAAAACTACCAAATCGGTGACATTCCCTCCCAATGTCGCGAAATATCTACTCCTTCCTTGACGTCTTCCTCAACGTCGCAGAATATAGGCTCCTTCCATGACGTCGATACCTATTGCCTACCCCACCATATACGACGTTTCTTGTGACATTTTAATAGATGTCGTAGAAGGTTTTTGCTGACGTTTTAATGGTTTCTGCGACGTTAAAAAAACGATGCGCAGAAGGGATCTTTTTGTTATAGTGATTATTCCTTAATTCAACAAACAACAAACAACAAACATTATCTAAAATTTCAAGAAATACTTTCAAATTCAAATAAACATATATTAAAAAAAAAACATAAACTAAGAGCTTTACCGTAAAATCTGCAGAAAAAGTCGAAATTATTCAACATCATCACTCCTATTTTCTAGTATTACCATTAAAACAAGTCGATATTGGTTGTCTTTCCTTGATCAGTGGACTCGGAAACAACAATGTTGAATTGAGACGTCATTAGAGAAGTGAAAAAGGCTTTTGTTTTAGTAAGATCAACGTTTGTAAGGAACAGCGTGAAAAGGCCAAAAGGGAAAGGACCCTTTTTATTTTACATGTAAATCCTATCTTTGTGAGTTACGATATTTTATCGTAAAATGCCTTACACCCATATAAGACAAAAAGGAAAGGTTTATAACCTGCATATATACATGATTCCTAGATTTGTATTTTGGTTAACATAATTCAAGCTGGTGGTGAATGAAACCTTCTGTGGATCAAAGCACGGCTCTGCCTCCAAAGTTTGTATGCCTCAGTTTCATCATTAGCCAGGGATGAACAGTTGCTTTCGTTACAGTCTGCAAAGTATTTGCCGCTGGTGCCTTCAACTTGAGGACTCAAAGCAACGTAACAAGTGGTGGAAGCACCCTGCAAGGACGCACATTTCATGCAATGTTAAGTACTACAACACTACAGTCCAAATAACTAGGCAAGTCCTGTCTCTTTCTCTCCTAACGTGAACCTCTTGGTTTAGAGAAGTGACAAGGGAAATGTAGACAGACCTGTGATGTAGTCTTCAGTAACTTGGAAGCAATGAAGTACAAAGAGTCTGCATACAAAAGTTTCTTGAAGATAAATGTCCAGAAGAAATCAAAGAAGGAATTGATACACACGGTCACTGGTAGTTTGTAGTAATTAATGTTCCGAAGCGGGAAAAAAGAATTTGTACCTGTGACAAAACTATTGTGAGCCCTGATGATTCCTGTCTTTACAATGCCTGGGTGGACAGCATTTATCATCACTCTTGCATTCCTTGCCTGCAGTATTTTCCTTGTCAGGCAACCAAATGATTGTCATCTTCAGAACTTTTCTTTTCTATTTTTTTCATTGACGTTGCAAATGTTGTCAGAAGAACAAACATGAGAGTTTTCGAGAAAGAGAAAACAAAGGCAACAATGTAATACACGGAAGATTTTTGCAGTTAATTATATCTGTCTACAGTTGATTTGATGGCATACGGAATTTAGAATTCTAAAGTGAAAACATTGTGAAATTTAACCTTCAGCTGCCTTGCAACTTCCTTGGCATGCAATATGGTGGCCAATTTGGATTGAGCATATGCACTTGTTCCATTGTATCTGAAAAAGTAAAGCTGCAACTCATTAATGTCTTAAAACAGCAGTGGAAGCTGGACAAAGGAAAGAGATTAGTCATACTTGCTTGGACTTAGCATCTCGTTGAAAGAAAACTCATCCCTCTTCACCCATTTGTGAATCACAGAAGATAAATTTATTATTCTTCCCTGAATCCCTGTCCTTGTTGCTGTGTCCATCATTTTCTCTATTAGCAAGTCTGTCAGGAAAAAGTGCCCTGCAACATTCATGACCAACAACGCTAACAAATTTGAACATAATACTTTCCCTTGCTTTTCAAGAAGCAAAATATCACCTTGCTGCTACAATTAAAGAACAAATAAAAACATAAAAATGTTGTTTTCTCTTATTGCATGCAGAATTCCAACACTTGTGCAAATTAGGCCATCATCTTTACGGTGGTCTATCCTCTATAAAAGCCTTATAGACTCTCTTTGCATTGTGTAGAAATAGAATGGATAGTGTCTGATTTTACTAATTTATGTTTTCACAATCATCAAAATTAAGTCCTCCACAATCTATATCCCTTTTCTTTATTCAGCTAAAGACTATGATGACAAGTTTTATTTGCAAGTATGCACCACATGCATGTATCTCTGTGTACTATGGTGGGAAAGCAACAAAGTGAATACCAAACTTTTCTTCTTGTCATTGTCACCAAAATCATGGCTTTCCCTACCTTGATTTTTGGGTGTCGTTTTGATTTATGATTAATATTCAAAAGGGAAGAAATAGAGTTGGAATAATATTTTCCTAATTTTGGGTAAATTTATAAATTAAAAAATAAAATTAAGACGTACCTAAATAATTCGTAGCAAATGTCAACTCAATCTTGTCTTCAGAGAATTCTAAATTCTTAGAGTATACACCAGCATTATTTCTGAAAAAGAGTAACCAATTTCCACTATCAGTATCTAAACAAACATTGTGCATCAACTTGGTGGTGAAGAGGGAAATGAAGTTCAATGTCATAAATTATGTATACTCACATGAGGATGTTAAGTGGCTGTCCAAGAGCAAGAAAGTCGGAACAAAATCTCTTGACTGACGCAAGTGAACTCATATCAATTTCCATTGTTATGATCTCTGCGTTTGGATTCTCCTTTTGTATCATCTCCTTTACTTCACTTGCCTTCTTCAAATCCCTTGCAGGCATAACTATTCTCACTCCTCTCTTAGCTAATACCCTTGCAGTTTCAGCTCCAATGCCCGATGTAGCACCTTCAAGGGATTAGGACGAAACTTCTTCACTTGTATATAATTTACGGAAAAACAGTATATATGAATCCCTTTTTATTAGTTCAGGTAACAATCCAAAGTATTTAGCTTGTCCACGGAAAGACTTATGCTTTTCCTTTTCAACGAGTAAAAGATGTTGCAAGAATTTTAATTCTCATCTTGAATCGTAAGTGTTGGTGGTAATTTTGATTAGTTTTATAGTAATAAAATTGCACGGTATGGTAAGTTTCGAAATGTGGCCCAGAAACAAGTGATGAGTTTGTGGGAGGATATGGCTCTCAGAAGAGACAAATCTACCATATCTTACCAAAACCAAAAAGAGCCACGAATAAAATAATTAGCATTCTGTGGAATATGCAGATTGCAGGCAGAAGGATGCCAAAGATGTTTCTACTTGGCTAAAGTAGGATCTTAATGTTTGATTATCATGAACCCATCAGAAATTTTTTTTTTTTGGGAGAATGAACCAGAGAGTGAAGGGATGTCTTGATTAACCTACCTTAGACTCTTATGCTTTTAAGAAAGTGAGGAGAACAGACTGAAATGATGTTGGAGATGCCAAAAACTAAAAGTAAACACCATATTTGTGAAACTCCATAGGTGGCAGAAGAGTATATCATCTGGGTATAAAACCCGTATATATCTTGATTCGTAACACTACAATTTTCATCTGATTCACTCAGAATAAGAAGAAGAAGGAAACAAAGAAATAAGTAACTCAAATCTGAGGCGCAAAAACGACATGGTAGGGCATTTGCATGCGCCAGACCTGCTTTGAAGGTCGAGAGGAAAAGATAATATCATTGGATTACAATACTATCTTAGTTGATGGTGGAGATAATTAGCAACTAACCAGTGATAATAGCAGTGAGATGGGGAGGGACTGAGAAAGCATGGCCTTCAGTAACTTGCTCAGCGGTTGCATTGGAGCCATAACCACTTGGCCCTGCAATGCCTGCCAAGTACTTTAAAGTTCCCTTCATGATGGTGTTGATGTCTGGAATCTTGGACAACAAGAGAAGCAGCTTACCGCAGAGACTACGAACGTAGTACATATATATATGTGTGTGTGATTAGGAAGAAGAATTCTTGGGATGTGGAAATTGGTATCTCTCAACTTTTTGTTCACTTGCTCATACCAATTTAACAAGCAAAGTCTTTACTAACCCTGTAAAAAGGGTACGGTTTCTTTTTATTTTACCTTCATGTACAAGAATTGCTTCTTCCATTTTTAGGTTAATATCAATAGTATATTTATTAATCTGTTTTTGTCAATTCAACATGTTGATATGGTGGACTATCCATATTATATGATTGATTATACTCTGGACTCCATTTATATTGAAATGCGTGACATGGTCCTATTTCAAGTTAGTCAAAAATAATTAGTTAATTACCACTAAGCAAAAAGCAATATTAAAATGAAGAATAGTTTGTAAATTAATTACAGATACACATATCATTTTATAATTTGGAAGGATACCCTTCTCAAATCTTACTTGTTCAACAAGATTTTGAGATATCAATTCTTGGACGCTTTACGAAAATTTATATTACTAGAAGAAGCAAGAGATTCATAGTTGTTGAGGAAAGATTGCATTAGGCAAGCAATCTTGACTAATTAGTAATTACACTAATCACATGTCAGAATGTCAGCACCCTATTATACAAAAGGTGAAATGATTGGCTGAGACCACCTTCCAAATGTGGTCCAGTGACTAGCACATTCTTTAAGCTTTGTGACTATGGAATACACCATTTTCTTTTTGGCGTTTTATTTCTCATAATAATATTCTGTGATTGTAGGAAATGAACCATCGGTTTGTCTGTATCCCTTTTCTCATTAATTATGATTCTCTCCACATTGAGTGACTTCAATTCTATTGCTGTGGAAGCTCAGAAGAGATTATGATATATTTTCAGGAGAAATGAAAAGAAAACCGGATATCTATTTTTGAATTTTAAACCTTTAAATGCAATTGTGGTGAGATCACATCAATGGAAGATAGTTCTTTCGAGTAGGAAATTTTTGACCTGTGAAAATGGTATGATCGCATTAAATTTTGACCTGTGAAAATGGTATCATCTCATTACAGGCATACACTTTCTTCTGATATGCTTGTTGGTTTGGACTGTTTGACATGGCCACGATTAATCCATCCATCATGTCACTCTATAATAGTTAGGTAATCATCTCTGGAGACATTAATTATTTCCATCTTCAAATGAAAGGGACAACATGTTCCTGGCGCACGCCATTTTCAGAATTCTCAAGACAAGAAAGACGCTAGCAAATTAAGAAGATTAACTGTAGTACTGAGACTTGAATCAGAAGTTTGGAACCTACACAGTCAAGACATAGAATTCTCGGATCGAGGAATTCAGATAATCAATTCCTAAACTTGCTAGTTAGTCTTAGTTCAGCCCGTATTTTACTCCCATATTATACAATACTATTGGTTAATTTAACTGCACGAGGTTCATGTCCTCCCAGCCATGAGGGTTGGAATTGAATCCTCATGGTTGTTAACTAGACGTTTGAGTTGAAATGATTATTATCTCTATTCTCTATAAAACTAAAGTGGTGAAAATCTAAATTAATGATAACCTAAACCCAATCTAATTAATTATTGAGATGAAAAAGTAATTACTATTGCAATTGCTTTGATATATACTTTACCATGTAACATCTATCTGAGTTACAAAATTGAACTTGATACAATTTTATGACTGGTGTTCTTCTCACTTTAATTTGCTCTCCACAAATTAGTGATGCCATTAGGTATATATTAATCAGAAACTAGTAAAAATATTTCAAAATTTTACTTTGTTTCATTAGAAAAGTATCAAAGGTCTAATAAAATTAATTTTTTGTGAGAATTTGGAAATAAAGCATAAAATGCCAAAAAAAGAAGAGGAAAATCATCATTTTTGCTTTTAGTATAAGCATTTCAAACTCATAAAATCACCCAAAAGGAAAATCATCCAACAAAATTGATCATGTCTCCATGTAGTAGCCACACGAATGCACCTACAATGAAAAAAGAAGAAGTGATAATTACATGTAATATGATCATGAGAAAACAAAGATCGAAAAATGGTGTAGGGAGGAGGTAAGAGCTGGGAGACAAGGTAGCTTTTTGCCGCGTCATGGATCACAAATTCGTTTTGGTCGACATGGCCAAGAAAATCAATCCTTTCACTTTGAGAAAAAGGATAGCCATTGTCGGAGGATTGATGGACTAAAAGAGAGCACTGAGGTTGACTCCTCCAAAATGGAGGTAAATGGTATGAACTGGCTACCTATGCATTGGGGACCCCGCCTCGGTCTCCAACCTTGCCAGCACTACTCATCAACTTGCCACAACTTAGTGAGACACTTCCCTTCTTGTTTCACATGTGATCTTCCGCACTTTGCCTTCTTTCTCTCATTAACTGTACAGAAACTGTAGTGTACAGAAACTGTAGTGTACTAATTCAAGATCATCGCAATTGTGATGTGATACACTTGAAGATTGAAAGTTGAATAACTATATAATTTTCATGTTATATTTAACATAATGCATTTATACTAATAGATCAAATTATTTATCAATTAATTAATAGATTTTAATGTTCTCAACCTGATTTCATTTATAAATATTTTAATGTGTTACAATTAATTTCTTTTAATTCTAAATTAGATTAATGTTAATAAGCATAGTCTACATATCAATGAAAAGCAGCTTTTTTACCGGCCATTAGTATTGTTTGTTGGGAAAATTTTACCCTTCATGATGCAAAAGGCTAAGGGTTTTAACTTGTGTCTTAAGCTAGTGTTTAGAATACTGGACCAAAAGTTTGTTTTGCTTGATCTTTTAGTTAACTACTCAACCTTGTCCATATATATACTTACTTCAATGATGAATTTGCATTGCATCAAGAACGAAAAGGGCATTCTCATTGGGTTTTTGAATTTGAGACAAAGGCATGAATCATTATTCTTTACATCCCATCCCATTTTCTTAGTTGAGAAATCAATAAAGTTATAGTCTTAAATGAATTAAAGTTACCAAGTCCACAACAACTCCACCCTTATCACCGCAAGACTTGGTTTTTTTAGACATGAAGCAAGCCCATTGAACTACCTAACCAATGAAAATTAACCACTAGTCACTGCAACTGTTGTTTTTCCAAATATCTCAACAACCCTTTTCTCCATTTATGATTATGAGGCTGAAACGACATCGAATCTTAAGGGATGTATCGAGTGGAGTTCACTTCCTTTGTTGGGATTAAACATTTATTTTTTATTATTAGAAAGTCAAAGCATCAAGTGCTTTTCTTAAATGGAAGAATGTGAAAGAATAAAGGGTTGCTAATAAAGAAAAAAAAAAAACCAATTGCCGACACAAACTATGAACGCTTAACCACCGATCATTATGACAAATTAACCACCTTTTATCATCAATGATGTGATGATCAAGCTCAAAGGATTCATTGGATTACATTTTAATGAGGGTAATTAATTAACGTCACTTCACGTGTCATCCATCAGTTGGGAGTTGAAAAGGGCCCCATAAACTAGGAGGCAATCGCGGGAGAGTGGGACAAGACAACAGGGCAGTTTCATCGCATGTATTGGATTATGCAGGCTAGTGTAGTGTTTTGCATTTTCTGATGCCTTACCTAATGCATAGATTATTGGATCAGCTATTACGTCATTAGCATGATTATCCATGTCAAGTACTGAACAGCAATAGATTGCTAATCTTTCTTCGGTGCATTAGGTGCTTCAAGATCAAAGATTTTCGTAAAAGGTTGTTTGTCTTCATCGTGATCTTCTCAACCCTAAAAGATCCACAACACCCCCATTTCCCTATATTTTCTAACATTTTATATAAAATAATTGAATAAAAAAAAGTTCCACGTTGCCATGTCTGACTAGTTTTTTCTTTTTTAATTTCAGAAAATATCCCACGAGTATCCAATATTCTAATCAAAATTTGGGATTATAATAACTTTAAAAGTCAATCTTCCTTGCTAGAAGTTGCTTCTTTTAATCTACGCAAATTAGTGAGTTAGAATATAATGTGTAATTGACCTTTTCTCTTATTATTAATTTAATGTTACAAATGTAACTAATGAAATTTCAATTATAAAAATTATAATTGAAAATTTTAAAAACCGATTGATGTTTAAAAAAATACCAAAAATATTAAAAAAAACATTTATAAAAGGATTTGTACAATCGTTAAATAGAGGTGAGCCTCATTTGTCGAGAAATTGATCTTTACAAGCCCAATCGTTACGATGTGATGATAATCTCAAGAACTTGTGGCCCTTAAGATAGAGTCCATCACCACCTTGTGTTCCGACTTCACCAACCAGCATCCGACACGTCAGAGTCTCTAAGTTGGATTCCATGGAGCCATCCGCACAGAAATTTCTTCCTGTTCGTTTCAGAATTGCCGCGTCACACGAGAGGAAGAAGAAAGACCCTGTCCCTCTCCTCACAAAATCTCAAAAAGTCCAAATTTTGATTTAAAATTTCCAATCTTTCTTATTAGGGTTTTGCTAATGACCTCTCAGAACCGTCTCGACGATGTAAGTAACTTTTCCCACACTCATTTTCAGCTTTCCCGTGTTGCGATTTTACGGTTTTTGATTGCGAATTTTGGCAATTCCAGGATGATGATGATTTTGGGGTGATTTTTCAGGTGCTCACAGTTCAAAGCGTACGGGTTTTTTTTCTCTATTCACTGTTTTATGAATGACTATGTCAATTCTGTCTTTTTTTTTAATAGTAATTCTGTCTTATTTTTTAATTATGCTATTTTTTGTTGACTTGTATAAAAGCAAGAGCATTATTAAGTCTGCAATTCTATTGTAGCACTAGGATTTGTCAGTACAATTAAGCTGAAATGTACAAAAATGGGCGTAAGCGAGAGTAAACCGTTGTAGTACAAGAGCTTGGGAGCATTGCTAATGCATTCAGTGTATGATTCAAGTTCACATTTTCGAGTGGTAGTGAATGTATTCTGCAAGAAATCAAGGCTTTGTCCTTGTGATGCTTCTGTACTTGAGTTTATTTAATATTCCCTCTTTTGAACTCTGAAGGTGACAGTTTGTCATTGGGTGGTGTCAGTAAGTTGCTGAAGCATGCATGTGCTATGTAGGATAATATATTGTTTGTTCAATTATGCAGGGCAGTACAAAGGTTGAAGAAACTGCAATGATTCTATCTCTTCGCGAGAGGTACTGCTAGAACTATTTGTTTTTACTTTTTGAGTCTTAAAAGGAATTTACGTTTCCTGCTTTTGCTAGTTTAGATGCAAATAATTTGGAGTCTTATACCTTTTATGTGGTGGGATTTCTTTTGCAGTCTTGATAATTGTAGAAATACCATTGCAACATGCCAAGTCTTGATGATGCATGCCTCAGTTAAGGTCCTTGGCTCCTTTAAATTAATGAGATTGTTTGATACTCCTATATAAGTCTGTTATTGTTAGTTTCCATGAGTTTCATCACGTGAATGTCTTGTACTATTTACTTCATTTTTTGTAAGTGTTATGCATATTCTTACTACCATTTGGCCTGCTAAATTGATTTCAAATTCGTGAAGTTAGCTAGTTTGGGCCATAAATTGTTTCTTGACTGCTTTTTGTAACTTCTCAAACTAACATTTTTTTCTAACTTCTTTAAAAGTTTCATGTTAGACTGGTATTACAATTGATATGGGTTATTTGTTTCATACGGAACTTGAAGCTGCAAAATTTGAAATTCAAAAGTGGGAATCTGCATTTGGGAATGAGTCCTTCATACGGGCTGGTGCATCTCCTGGTTAGCACAATACTACAGTGTTGTGTTACCACGTGTTTGTAATGTTTTTTGTTTATGATCATTTTACAAACCTTTTTCTTCTTTGCAAAACCTGAACTGGTGATCATTTATATCCAGAACTTGAGATCCTCTGAGGAATCTTTGAAAGAACAGGGCATTGATCTTTCTTTACTCTGGAATCACAGAAGTCATCATTTGCTATCTAGGATTTAACCTTTTGGCTTGTTCATCATTACAGCTGGAAAAAGCAAAGGAAAAAGAAGCCGCCTTCATTTTAACATTTGCTAAACGATAGCAATAGATAGCAGAGTTGAAGGTGAAATTCTCTCTCTATCTATGTATGTTTGTGTCTGTATGTGTCTCTGTTTCAGCTTATAAGTTTTTATAGGTGGATGAACGGGAAAGTTTCTGGAGCACTTTTCATCATATGATCTTGTGAGGGCTTGAAATTCAATGCAGTATCACCATTCACAGTTTCTTTGGAAGAAACTTGTATTTGTAGGGAATTGGAGAATGGGTTATGGAGAATATCTTCCTAAAATGGTTTAGACAAATTAGGATTGTAGTTCCAGGGAGGTGATGTAGTTTCATGCCCTTAATGCCCTAAACATTGAACTCTTAAGACGTTGCTCTACATATCTATCAAAAATCATAGCCATGTGAAATGAATTGAGAAAGATTGAGTGAAAAACGTGGGACGGGTACAGTGAGTGTACTCTCTAATAATATGAACTGGTGTTATTCTACTGAACATACTTCAGTATTTTGATGATATCTTGATCTGTAGAGCTCCAAATGAGATGATTTCTAATTTGTGGTAAACTAAAGACATAGAGATACAAATTATCTGAAGAAAGTGAATTCTAATTCAGTCTCTAAGATGTTTAAATTTCATATGGAAGTTGTGCATAGTATATTACTTTGGACAAGAGCAGTCCAAAAATGTTTGAAGTATATCTTTTGAATCACTACACCAAATTGAATGATTTTGGTGTCATTAGAAACTTAAGACAACGGAGAATATTTTTTTAGAAGAAAGTGTTATGTCAGAATGTTCAAGGTTATTTTGGCAAGACATTTAAGCACAAAAGACTTAAGGTATAAATAGAAGGGCAAATGAGACTTTTTGGACTCATTAAGGGCATGAAAGGACAAGACCAAAATGTGAAATGATATTTAAGAGAAGGAGAAAACGTGAATGAGAAGATTCTGGAGAAGCAAAATGTGTGGATGAGAAAAGAGAAAAGAGATAAGAGAGAGAAACATGAAAAAGAATGAAAGAGAGAAAGAAGAGGAAACAAGCTAGGGTTTCAATTGTATTAGATCTCAAGAGAGATTTTGTGATTGTTCAAGAAGAGAAAAGTTAGATGAAGAGAAGAGCTTTCTTTTGAGCTAAAGATCCCTTTATTTGGTAAAGAATGAAGGGAATCAAGAGAATCCTACCTAAGAACAAGAGGAAAGAAAATCTTGACTTGGAGTTTTGCAAGCAAACTAGGTCAAGTGTCCGCATTCAGGCGTTCCCAGAATTGGAAGCAAATGCTAATCTGGAGCGTACTGTGAGTAAACCTAGATGGTCTCATTTCATTGTTTGGTTTTGTTTGATTTTTGTATTAATTGACTGCTGATTGTTGATATGAATGTGTCTTGATTGTTGATTTCGGACAGAAGGTTCGATGATTGTGATGATTGATTAGATCTTGAAGTGCTACTTGTATGTGAATGAGATGAACTAAGTGTACTTAATGTGAGTGTTAAATGTGTTCTGAATGTGCATTTGCATGTAAGTGAAAGTGTGATTATCAGCTTAATGTTGAATGCTGGACTAAGGTCCGATGATATGGGAATGAAATTAAATGGGATCATGCAAATGTGATTGATGCATTCCATTGCATGAGTGCATGAAATATAATGGCTGTTGTGACCAGAGTAGCCACCGATTAGAGCTTAAAGCTCAACAAGTGAAAAAGAGTCTCGAGCTCAAAAGTGATTCAGAGCCTCAGGCTCAACGTTTAATGGGTCCTATATGGGACAGTTTAGGCACTCGATCACAGCAAAGTAACAAATGAAAAGTGAGTCTCATGTGTATTGCATATGCATAATATGAATGATTAAGTGTATTGAATGTGAAATAATGTAAAATGTGAAATAAAGTGAGATGTGTGAATTATGTGTTATGTGAATGAGTGAGCCATCGATGATGGTCACTTACTGAGTTCGCAAAACTCACCCAAAATTTGCAAATATTTTTTAGGATCAAAAGAATACCCCGTTAATCCAACGGGAGTATACCCACAGCATGTAAGTGAAAGAAGAGGTCGGGATCAGTTCGCGTCTGCATTAGTATTTTCCTATTTTTGTATAAATTTGTATACAAAGGCTTTTATGGTGGAAGGTGAAAACCTTATGACTAAAGTGTTAAGCATTTGTGAAAGGGCCAAATTGGCTATTGAAATTCCATTAATTGTATTGTGTCGATTGAAAATTTTTATGAATGAAAGTGGGTCCGATCTGAATAACGATTTTCGCAAAATATGTTATTGATTTCAAAAAAAATTTTACATCTACTTTTAAATGATTGAGTGCTCTAGCATGTTACCCTCGCGGGGCACGGACTCAGATATTACCATCGATGTCGGGTTCGGGTCTTGCGAGAGTGGGGTGCTACATTTACCATCATCAAATACCACCATGTAACTAGATTAATTAATTAACCAACGCTCAACAAGTTGTATGCTAGACAAGGAGCGAAATGAACATCCTTAATGAATTTTTCTGGTTATCTACTGAGACCTCAATTGTCCCTTTGCCTTCAATCTATAATTGTTTATCATCTCCAAGTCGCACTTATGATTAGACAGTCTCATTGAGCCTTTTGAACTTTGAATGATCTTTGGTCATGTGATAAGAACAACCGCTATCTATGTAGTCATTCTTTTCCTCTTTTGTTTTAGTTATCGTCATAAACAAGAAGTTATCTTCCTCTTCTTCAGCATAATTTGCCTCTTTTAGTTTGGACCAACAATACTTATCAGAGTGCCTATATTTGTTTTAGTATGAGCATTTAAATGTACTGTTTCTGCCTCGGCCTCTTCCTCGGTAGCCTCCTCGACCTCTTCCTTTTGCATATTGATTTGAGGATTCAGGCTCCCCTTGATCTAAAAAGCCATTTCTTCTTCCTTTCCATTTAATCGATTGATTCATGCCTCGTGAGCTTCAAGTGATCTCATTATCTCATCAAACGAAAAAGTGGATAGATCCTTTGATTCTTTAATCACAGCCACCACATGATCAAACTTGGATGGCAAGCTCCTTAGAATTTTAGCAACCATTGTCCTACAACAGATGAAACTCTTGCCAAAAAATCTTACACATATTCGTTATTTTTTATGAAGAAAGTTTTAAAATCACTCCTTAGTAGTTGCAATTTGACAGTGATTACTTTGGAGGAACCCTAATATTCAATTTTAAGTGTGGTTCATGCTTGCTTGGTCATGGTAGCTGCTGCTATCCTTGAAAAAATCGACTCATGTACTGCTTGCTGGATGAAAAAGAGTGCTTTGATGTCTCGCTTATGATGCTCTTTGTTGCAATTCTCATCTTCTTCGTTTTCTTCATAACTTGTTTCGACATAGTTCCATAGATCTTGGGATCAAAATAGTGTCTTTATCTTGATGCTCTAAAATTCGTACGAGTCTCCTTTGAACAGTGAAATTTGTGATGAGAAGCATTAACACCTGCTTTGACAGTCATACTTACGTGCGAAATTGACTTGAAATAATTCCCAGTTCTGAAGGAAACTAACTCTGATACCAATTTTGTTAGAGATTATGACAAAGAAAGAAAGAAAATTGGAAGC
Source organism: Erythroxylum tenue (assembly GCA_027568955.1). NCBI lineage: Eukaryota > Viridiplantae > Streptophyta > Magnoliopsida > Malpighiales > Erythroxylaceae > Erythroxylum > Erythroxylum tenue. The sequence continues at coordinate 28,081,268 of JAOSBM010000006.1, forward strand.
AAAATTGACGCATTATTGGAATAGTTTGGAGCCTTTAAGTAGGTGGTACAAGCTACGTATGAATCTTAACGACTTGAGATAAAAGATAATATTTATCTTAATTACTTGAGATAAAAGATAATTCTTAGCCTAAAAATCTCCTAAAAAATCTCAACTACTTTGACTACTTCAATCTTGACAGAAACATGAGAATTATCCTTAATTCCAACACGGACTACCCTTGTTCTCTTACTTCCAACCATTGACTGACCTTTAAGGCGTCCACTACAAGCAGGGTTCGATGAAGTCGTTAAGATTTGCATTGAAAGTGTGTCGAGTATTGTTTCTGAGCCCAGCCCTCAAAAGTAGTCTTTATATTGATTAATTTAACAATAAAATATACAAGCTTTACACAAATCATGTTATGGCGTCAAAGCTTTCTCTGCCCATTGAATAAAGAATTTGCCCTCCAAATTCTGAACCTATTCTTTCTCCTATTTTCTACCATCATCACAAAGATGGTTAACCCAACATCATCCACACCCACCTCTCCAAAATCATCATCAACATTGGCGATAAGCTTAGAAAATCAAATAGCTGTCATCGCTCCTGAAAGTCTCACAACACAAAATAACATTATTCCCTCTAATGGTAACCTAATCTCCCTTAATGCCTCATCTCAAAAACTTCACGATATTCTCAGTTGGGATCTCGAAGTTTAGGTGGAGTGAGGTAGGCAACATCTTAAAGTTTTTACTATCAATAATGGAGAGTAGTTTTTCATTACCAGTTATCATATTAGCTAGCAAAAACTTTGATTTATTGTTGTCATAACTTATGACAGTTATTTCATTTTTCCCTCTCATTAGGTTAGGGGTTTAAAATGTTTAATCTCTTAATACCATCTTCTTTTTATTGCACGACTCTACGAGCCTCTTCAAATGAGAGTTTCCACATTTAAAACTCCTCGCCAATAAACAATACTTGCATTCAACCTTTTCAACTTCATCCCTTGGTCTAGTCTTGGTGAAATAATTCCAAACATCACTTCTCAATGAATTTGTTCCTTTAGATTGAATCATTTCTTCACTTGTTATATTTCTACTAGGTACTGAATTAGAACTAGTTGTTGGTATATTGTTAGATATTATATTAAAACTCTTTGTTGAAGGAATATGCCTATGCATATGAAATAATTAAAATATATGATGTATTATATGTTAATATACTTTACACTTTAAGATACATTTACATGCTTACGTACTAAATTTAATAACCATATAAGTTATTCATGGACATTTACATGTGTACATACACTTAATAAATATTTACATGTATATATACTAAATTTAATGAGCATATAATATTATTCATGAACATCTATATGTATACACACACTTTAATGAACATTTACATATACATACACTTTAAATAAACATTTACATGTATGTATATGACTCCTTACGAGTATGTGCTATTAAATTTTATAATATTGGCTCAAATAAACTGAGTACATACAAGCTTAAATGAGGTTCTATCCTAAAACCAATTAGTGATAGGAGGAGTAACTCACTAAGCTTATATGCATGCCCAAGGTCATATATTTTTTCCACGTGGAACAAACTCCCACTTATATTTCAAAACGACCCTCTCAAGTGCGAGCTAATTTAATGCCCAACACGTAATATAGTCTATTGTGTCAAGGTGGTGACGACTAACCCAAAAGCAACCTATTATGGTACCATGTTAAATTTTATAATATTGAGCTCAAATAGACTGAGCACATACAAGCCTAAATGAAGTTACACACTAAAATCAATTGGTGATAGGAAGAGTAATTCATTAGGCTTATATACATGCTCAAGGCCATGTATTCTTTCCATGTGGGACAAACCCCCACTTATATTTCAACATATACTTGTTAAAGCGAGCAAGTACATATATCTCCATTTTCAATAGTCTACAAATGACAATTGTTAAATGAAAATTCAAATGACTAAGAAATTGGAAGAATAATGGTCACAAAACAACTTTATTATTGGAAACAATGACTAATGATCAATATAACTAAAATTACACAATAATACAAACTGGAATAATCTTAGGTTTCAATTTTCTTCTAATCTAACACAAGACAGTAGTTTGCTAATATAAAAGATGAGAAACTTAAAAATGTCAAATCCTTTAATGGAAGAAAAATAGAAACTATAGGACTATGATTTGCCCATCAAGAACTCATTCCCCTCACAATACCATAATATGCCTTTCTTTAAAACTTTTAGGCATTTCAAGAAACTAAAATCCTACTAGGCTAGGGCTTTAGAGGTTATATTCAGATATAACCTAAAACCTACCTCATTTGACATTAGATTTCTACTAGTGCTTGAGATATTTCAATGCCTACACCAAGTGCCAATTATAACTTAGACTTTGTAAAGTATAAATGATTTAACATTGAACTTAAACAAAGTTTACATTGTATCATCTTAGTGCCTAACTAATATTGTTTTCAAATGTACGACATAAAACATCCAGAGCTCCTACTTTGAAAAGGTAATTGAACCAGAGATGTGAGTCTCGTGCTTCCTGAATAGATGACTGCTAATTATAGGTTTTTAAGTAGATATTGTTCTTAGCCAAGTTCAAAGACCAAAAATAGAAGGAAGATGCAAAGTAAAACCTATAAACAAAGAATGGTATGTGTTAGATCACTTAATTATTTATGGCATAAATAAGTTTAAAGAAGTGATCAGAAAATGCTTCTTGAAAAGAACTCTCTGATATATCTGAGTCGAGCCCAAATAAAAAGGTCAAGCCTATAAGTACTCGATCTATAAAATATACATTTTTTTAAGTAAGTAGTTTGATAAATTAATAAATTTAAATTATGTGATGAATAATTTAACAAATGAATGAATTGGACCTAATTAAATAGGACCTCAATTTAAACAAAGTTTCTTATAATTGAATGTCTTGAAATATTGAGGATTTGTTTATTTTTATTTATGTTTTTGGTTTTATGTTTTTGTCTTCGAATTTAGTAAAAGAAACTATTTGTTTGAGTTTTTAGTTTTTGTTTTCCGTCTTGATTGCTTTCAATTTTCCAAATTTATGAAATCCAACAAATAGTTTTTGTTTATATTTTTTATAATCTGATTTACTATTAACTAAATATATATTATTTAATTATTTAATATATTAATTATTAATAAGAATTATTTATATTTAATTATTTAGAATTAATTATGAATAATTAAATTAAATTAATGATTTTTAACAAATATAATTAAATTTAAAATAACTTTAAAATATAAAACTTTAAATAAAATTTTGATTTATAATTACAATATTAATTAAAAATTAAAATTAAAATTAAAAATATTTATTTTAATAAAAAATAATTTTTATTGATAATTTATTATATAAGAGATTAAAATAAATATAATTAATTAAAACTGGTTTATCTTTAAGTTTTTATCTAATATATAATTATTATTAACAATGAAAATATAACTATATTAGTATTAACAACAAAATAAAATTTATTTTTATTTGAAAAACAAAAACTTAACGAAAATTAAAAATAGAAAAAAAGAATTGAGGTATTTAGCCGCTTAGTAAAGATTGTACCAAACCAATTTAGCTCACCACCAGAAAAACTCCACTATACCTGAACCTGACTCATCAAGTTTTAATTATTAGTTAAAATATTAAATTCTTAATCGAATTAGAATTTCATAATCATAGTCTCAAATTTATTAAAGCAAGCAAACGAAGGTCGGTCTAGACTTCCAGTCCGCTTGGATTTCCAGGTAAACCCGGTTTTTTCTATACAGAAATTTAAGAAGAAAGTAGAAGCGAAGCGAGCTTGTCTTGTGTCTCATGAGTAAACCCGAAAAGTTCCGGTAAACTTCGCGCTAAGTTAAGGTCTTGTATTGTTCTTTCGATCTGTCGAAGATCGGAGATATTGTTAATTCTTCTGAAATGTATCCCTCCAGATTTATGGATAAGGAGGTTACAGAACTCTCCAAGTCCCAGGCACTCAATTTTCTAGATGATGATGGTGACGACGACGATTTCCATCTGATTCGTTCTTCTCAGGGCAGAAACCGAGTTTTGCGTGAGACTGATTTAAGCGTATTTATCTTCTCTTCTTTCCTTTTTGCTTTTATCTTTTGGTTTTGGCTTTTGGATTACCACATAAACGTTGCTAGGCAGATGAAATTCACGATGTCTTGAGACGTGACAATGGTTATATGGATACCCAAGTACAGAATTTTCATCTGTTGAACTTTCCTGATTGAAAATTTTGTAAAAGATCAGAGCTTTTGTTGTTTTCGGTTACTGCAAACCTCTGTTAAGTTTTTGTTTGTAGAATCAGCTCTTGGTGGGTTATTTGTGTTTTTTAAACTTGTTGAACTTGGGTTCTTTATTAACTGAATTATGGAGTGTCATGTATGTTTTGCGCATGAAGTTTCAGTACGTTTACTCGTACAGTAGCGCTCCAGGTGCTCAAGAAAATTCTACTAATGTGGAATGGAAAGGTTGTTTCAAAAGCTCATAGTTGTCCAGTTTTTCTGGTCCACAGTTGCTACTATATGAACAACTACTTTCAAGATTAATTTCTCGGTTCTCACTATTTCATGCATAAATTACTTCCTATGATCAAATTGCACTTGTATCGGTATTCTTAGATTTTTAAATTTTGCTTGGGTGATGTTCTTACAGGGTTGGACCTCTATGGGTCGAACCAACTCTAAAAAAATCAGAGGCGAGACAATTGGAATTTCAAGTGATGTGGCAGTGATTTCAGAGATTGATAGAAAGATGAAGGAACACTCTGATGTTATCTTGCATTCAGTTGAGTGTCTTAGTGCACGGGTGTCTCAGATGGAAAGTCGAGCATACAAATTGGAAAATGCCTTTGATGATTTGAAGGAAGCAATCGAATTTTACCATAGGAAGACAGAGAGAAAGCAGAAGGAGCTGGAAAATATTCTAAATGAGGTAAATTTGACTTTTGAAGGTTTTGGTTAGCTATAATATTATTTGCACTAGTTTGATCTAGAAAGGAGCTAAACCAGTATAAGAGAGGTGTCTCTTCATTCTTCTCCATCTTGATTGTGGTTGGTTTTGATATTTCTTTCCTTTCTTTTGTGCTTTGTGGTGGTGGAGAGCGGGTGTGAAGAATGAAATCAAAGCAGAGATATTTGAGAAAATTCCAGTATAAATATCTCCGTTCACAAGTTAACTTCTTAATTATTGGGCCTTAATGCCTTGTATATAGACATATGTGCTAATACATGGTTGGTTCATTGCTGCTTAAGATGCATGCAAGAGCACAGATTCATCAGTGATTTTCATGAATTCATAGTTATATTTTTAAGGCAGAGCTCAGGAAAATTGGGAATTTTGGTCCCAGTTGGAAGAACTTGAGATTCCAGAACTGAGTTGAAATTTCGATTTGGTATAAGACTTTTCCTTGGCAGGAATTCTAGGAACAAGTTTCAGGCTTCCCTACAGTAGGGTAAGGTTAATGTTAGAGACCACCTGCTCTAACAGTAATTCAACTCCTAACACCGAGACCTGCACTTCAAGCAACACGCACAGCAACAGGACAAGAACAAGAATGAAGTAGAAATGAATGGGATACCAGTCACTATTATTCCCTAGCTAGACTTAGAGGGCTAGCTGAACCTCCATGCAATCACCAATCACAATATCATAACTGAATGCCAAACATTCTCTCATAACAACCTTATATTCTCTCATCCTAACTAACTCCCACATGATTCATCTCTCCCTTTCATTCTCCATTTTACCCTCACGACCCTTCACACATTGCCTGTATTCCTGTCTACCAATTGTTGGTTGATATCTTCTACCAAGGAGCCCTCGTCAGTGTCCTTGAGAAGAATGGGTGGTTCCCTGCCATAGAGTGCCTTGAATGGGGTCATTCCAGTTGCACTACTGTAGGTGATATTAAACCAATACTCTGCCCAACTCAACCACTTAGGCCACTCCTTAGGATGAGTACTGACAAAACATCTTAAATAGGTCTCCAAGCATCTGTTTACTACCTCGGTTTGACCGTCTGTCTGAGGATGATAAGCAGAACTCATGTGCAAAGTGGTTCCCAATTGCTTGAACATCTCCTGCCAGAAAGTGCTCATAAAAATTCTATCCCTATCCGACACAATCACCCTAGGAAATCCATGGAGCCTCACTACCTCTTTAATAAAAAGGGCAGCCAGCTGTTTTGCATTGTAGGGATGTTTGAGGGCAAGGAAGTGGCTGAATTTAGTCAACCTATCTACAATGACAAATATAGTATCCACACCTGATGCTTTAGGCAGTCCACTTATAAAATCCATAGAGATTTCTTCCCATACTTGAGTCGGAATAGGTAAGGGCTGAAGGAGGCCAGCTGGTTTTAGGGCTAAGTACTTATTCTTTTGACACACATCACAGCTCAAGATGAATTGCTTTACATCGAATTTCATGCCTTTCCAATAGACCACATTAGCTAATCTCTTATAAGTTCTGAAATAGCCCGAATGTCCTCCTATTGGAGTTGAGTGGAACTCACTAATCAACTTCTGTATATGAGGTCCTTCTGCAGGCAAAACCAATCTGCTACCATAGAATAGCCTCGGCCCTATCCTCTTGAATGGGGGATGGCGATCTGGTTGCAATATCAAATCTTGTATGATGCCTCTTAACTTGGGGTCTTGCTGAACTATTTCTTCAAGCTGATTCAGCTCTTCATGAAACCCCATACTCAAAGCCCTACACTCAATTTCAGCCTTCCTAGACAATGCATCTGCAACTCGGTTTTCTGCCCCCGGTTTGTAAATTATATCAAACTTGAATCCTAGCAACTTAGTAACCCATTTCTGTTGTTCCTCCCCTAACAACCTTTGATCAGTCAAGAAATGTAAACTCTTTTGGTCTGTCCGTATGGTGAAATGTCTACCCATCAAGTAATGCCTCCATTTCTGTACTGCCCACACAATAGCCATCAATTCTCTTTCATAAACTGGCTTCAGTTGATTCCTAGCTGAAAATCCTTGGCTGAAGTAAGCCACTGGTCTGCCCTCCTGCATTAGCACTGCTCCCATGCCTACCCTCGATGCATCTGTCTCAACTACAAAGGGTTTGGAAAAATTTGGCAGGGACAGCACGGTGTAGTAGTCAACAAGTGTTTAAGTGCATCAAATGCCTCCTGAGCTGAATCATCCCACTGGAACTTATCCTTACATAACAGATTTGTGAGTGGCTTTGCTATACTACCATACCCCTTGACAAATCTTCTGTAGTAGCCTGATAATCCTAGGAAACCCCTCAGTGCCTTAACATCCTTTGGTATAGGCCAATTGACAATAGCTGCAATCATGTTGGGGTCTACCGAAACTCCATCTGCTGAAATATAATGTCCCAAATACTCCAATCTGTTCTGCCCAAAACTGCACTTCTTCAGCTTGGCTACTAACTGATTATCACTCAGTACTTGAAGCACTATGTGGAGGTGATTCAAATGATCTTCCAAACTCACACTATAAACCAGTATATCATCGAAGAAAACTAGAATAAATTTTCTAAGATAAGGTTTGAATATCTCGTGCATAAGAGATTGAAAAGTTGCAGACGCATTCATGAGACCGAAGGGCATTACCATGAATTCGTAGTGCCCCTCATACGTTTGGAATGCCGTTTTGGCTATGTCTCCCTCTTTTACTCTGATTTGATGGTACCCTAACTTCAAATCAATCTTAGAAAAAATCTTGGACCCTCCCAATTCATCAAAAATCTCATCAATACAGGGAATGGGGTACTTATCAGGTATTGTCAACTTATTCAACGCTCTGTAATCTACACACAATCTCCACCCACCATCCTTTTTTCTTACTAGCAATACTGGACTAGAATAAGGATTGTTGCTTGGCCTGATGATGCCTGAGTCTAACATGTCCTTAACTAACTTCTCAATCTCATTTTTCTGATAATAGGGGTACCTGTAGGGTCTAACATTCGGAGGTTTGGAGCCAGGTTCCAACTGGATAGTATGATCAGTAGCCCTGTTCAGTTGAAGTTGGGTGGCAGGATCAAATACACTTTTGAACTTCAGCAATACCTTCTGGATTTCTTCCCCAACTGTAGAGTCTGCATGGTAGTCACCCTGTACCTTTTCCAACTTTAGTATCTCCCTTTCCACTACTACCATTTCTTCATTCAACTCTCCCTGTCCTCCATATTCTAGAAGGAAACCCTCTTCCCCATGCTGTAAGAGTTTGACAGCAATCTTAAGTGAAGTCACTGGGGCCTTCGAATCCCTCTCCCCAAATAGTTTGATCTTTTGCCCCTCTTGACTGAACTTCATTATCTGCTTTTTCCAATTGATCAGGATGTCTCCTAATGTCTCCAGCCATGCTACCCCAAGGATGACATCAACACTCTGCATTTCAAAAGGAAAGAAATC
>JAOSBM010000006.1:28101304-28124741 GCA_027568955.1 Erythroxylum tenue
TGTGCTATATGTGACATATTCTAAGAAATATCAATATGATCTGATATAGGTGTTACCGATGCAAGAAGTGAAAATTGAGAATAATTCGAAGTATATTGAGGAATTAGTTAAGATAGGGAATGATTAAATAAGTGACTGAAAGACGAAGCGAGTTTATTGATTAGGATCATTTGGAAGAAATTAATTGAGAGAATAAGTTACTTGGGAGATGAAGGAAAACATAAGACAATATCACTTCATTTGTTTGATTACTCAGGTGAGAATTTTGAGGATGAAATTCTTTTAAGAGGGGGAGAATTGTTGGACCCCTAACTTTTTTTAGAAGTTAGAATTATTAAATGAAATTAAATGAAGAATTGGTGGCAATTTATTCTTGTGCAAAGAAAAAGAATTCTTGAATTTGAAATGATTTATACAAGATTAAGGTAGCGAATATAGTAAGTTGATGAAGAGTGGATATTAATTTTGGTTTTTGATGATTATGAGATTTTTGAGTAAACTTGTATGTTTAAGGGTACTATGAAATTTATGATGAATAAATTGGTAGAAAATGAGTGACCAAACCAAGGTCAAGGCATCACTCCCGTTTGTTTTTTTATTTTGAAGCTATATTTTGTAAACAAAGCTTTAATTGCATTTTGGAGCAAATTTTACTGTTCATGTGGCTTCTTTGTAATTTGAATTTCCAAGACTTTAATGTATTGGGGCTAGAAATGCCCACTAAAGCTTTGTAAGAACTCATATTTTGTTTTTAATGAAAGATATTCGAGTTTTATTGTGATTTGCCGATGTTTGTTCTAAAAGCTACTTCGTTTGTTTTGTAAATGTCCATAGGGTAGGTTTTGTGTATGTTGTGCTTTGAGGAAAATTCTGGACTGATATGGATTGAATTCGATTAAGTAGCCTTCTTGAAAGTTATAGAGGAGTTTCATAGCTTTCTAATGATGTATAATATTCCATTTTTGGATATGGGAATTGAAAGATATGAATTTTTGAAGGTTGTATGCGGTTTAGGATGGAAATTTCGGGACAGAAGTTTTGGTTGGGTTTCTGACCCTCATGGAGGTAGAAATTGTTCTTAGGGTCTTCGTGAAAGTTATATACTATCTTTTTTATCTTTCCATTGATACAAAGTATGGAATTTTTGGACAATGGAGTGTAAAGTTATGATATTTAAAAGTGTTGTTGTTGTTTAGGGTGACATTGATCAGATAGCCACTTTGAGGTAGATTTTAACTCCTTTAGAGACTGAATTGGATTTTAAGTTCTCATGGAAGTTGTAGAGCTTTCTTTTAGCTTTTTATTGATACCAAGTTTGTAAAATTTGGAGTTCTGAATCAAAAGTTATGAATTGTAGAAGTTGGGATGTCGGAAGAAGAAAGACCAGAGTTTCCCAGTCGATCACTGTAGTCGACTTAGTCGACTAATAGTCTTTGACTAGTCGACTATTGTCATGTTATTTGTATAAGTCGACTAATAGTTTTCGAACAGTCGACTATTGTCATGTTTCCCCTGATCCAACCTCTCTCCACTCTTTTGCTTATAACTTTTTCGTCCGACCTCTAATTGACCTGATTTTTAAAGCATTGGATTCCTAAGACATTCCTCTCTCTATCTCTCCATGAAAATTTATGATTTTTTAGATTAATTTGAAAAAGATTGGTTGAATCAAAATAAGAGGATCGGTTAAGAGAGTATGAGTTGGATATTTTTCTGAACATGCTTCAGTATTTTGCTGATATCCCGATCTGTAGAGATCCGAATGAGGTGATTCTTGTTTCTAATTAAACTAGAGACATGGAGCTACAAGTTATCTGAAGAAATAAAATTTCAATTCAGTCCTTAAGACTTTCAATTTCTGGAGTGAATTTCGGTGTAGTATTCAGTCTTGGTTTAATTGTAGCCCGAACGTGTTTTGGCCATAACTTCTTTATTTCTGAACTGAATTGAGTGTTTTTGGTGTTGTTAGAAAAGTAAGACAATGAGGAACATTTCTCTAGAAGGAAGTGTTACAAATTCCTTCAATTTGATGATTAAAAAAAGGACTTATTTTTGGAAGAAGTTAAGCATGACTAAATGAATTTTAAGGTCGTAATAGAGTATTTTGTGGAATTAATTAGCATGTTAATGTGAATAATTAGCATGTTATTGTGAGTAAGACCATATGACATGGATTAAAGTGAATTAAGGTTGTAAGAATTACATGAGGGGTAAAATTGGCAAGCCACTTAAGCATTAAGGTTTCAAGGCTTATAAGGAAAGGTATTTTGGACCTTACTCATTCATTAATGGCACATTTGTAAATAAGAAGTGTGGGCTTTCATATAAGAAGAAGAGAAGCACAAAAATGGGAGAACAAAATGAAAGAAAAGAGGGAAGAGAGGGAGAGTCTCGGTGGAGAATGGAAAGAAAGAAGAAAGAAGAAAAAGGTTAGGGTTTGATTTTTCGTAGATTTTAAGAAGGATTTTGGGTTGATTCATAAAGGAAAAAAGGAAGAGGAGCATGAGAGCTTCCATTCAAGCCAAAAAAGACCCTTCATTTGGTGAAGGATTAAGGTAAGAGAAAATTTTAATTTGTTGGATTTTGAAAGGGGTTTTGGTTTAGATAGCTTAAGAAATGTATGAGATTAAGTTTTCTAAGATCAATTTTGTGATTATATGTTATGAGTTGTCCAATTTTAGATTCCTATTGATTTGAGAATTTTGCCTTTGTGAAGGAAAGTGAGAGAGGCAATAGGAGCAAAGAGAGAGAGATTTTGAGCAAAGTATGAAGCAAGGAAATAAGGTGGGTTTCATGCTTATGATTGAGTAATGAGCCACTAAGCTATCTTCTTTTTTCGAAATCAAGAAATAAAAGTTAGTTTTTAAATCAAATGACTAAATGATTTTAATTACTTCATTTATTGCTTTTAAATGATTTAAAGAATTTGCTTATGTGTGTATATGCTTAATTGATTGAAATTGAATTGTCGTGAATGTGAAAAAATGCATGTGTATTGTTGAATTATTGTGATTATTGAAATTACATTGCGATTTATGAATCATGCTCAAGTTATGCCATTAAAACATATTATGGCATTTTGTATGAATGAATAGATAGAAAAGTCATAAAGTATGAGTATTCGATAAATTGATTTAAGCATGATTATGTGCTTTTGTTTGGGCGAGAGAAGATCGTTTCATCAATCACGTGCACGTCGACGTATCACCTAATCCCGGCTGCCCGCTTGAGGCCACGAGATTCTGAGAAATCGGATTCGTTTTGTTCACGGTTTAAACTTCAGTTTATCCATTTTGTTCCACGGAACTCTCGAACCATTTGTTTGTGCATTGCATCTTTGAATTGTCAAGTATGTTGCATAAATTAAGTGTTCTGTATTGATGGTTAAATGGATATGTTGTGTTGATGTGATGGTTTTTTTTTTGATGAACTTTGAGTTAGAATTGCGAATTTGACTGAAAAATTGAGAACAGAACATTTTATGAATTCGTTATGATTTTTAAATGACAAATGAACGTTTTAAAAGTTTTGCTTATTCTTCGTTATAAACATATTACCCACGAGCTTAAAGCTCATCCCCCCCCCTTTCATTCCCATCTCTAAGTGATGAGAACGAGATCGGATGAAATAAAGTGAAGGCATTTGTTTGGTTATGCACATGTTGTATTTTAAGTTAGATTGTTGTAAGAATAAGACCTTAGACATATGTTTGAGAATTTTGAAGTTTTGTGTCTTTTGTATTTGGATATTTGATATTGATGTTGTAATATGGCTTGGAATGCCATTAAAGTTTGTAAATATTTATCTTATTAATGAATTATGGATTTGTGTATGGATTTGAAATATGAATTGTGTATGAATGGTATGAGTTGAGTTGATGATCTTTGATATAGATTGTTGCCATTTATTAACAAGTGAATTATGGAAAAGAAAGATATTAAGAATCATATGAATTGAGGTTTGAAGTTAGGATAAATTTGGTATTGATCTATGAGGAATTTGACTAAGTTGATTTCTATCTTTCCAACGATTTAAAATATGCGAATTGTTGATGTTAGGAGTAAGTGGTTGGGTTCCGAAAACGGGGCACAACACAAGGTATTTTAAATCTTTAAAATCCTTCTTAAACAAAATGGGATGACAAATAGAACGGTCCTATTAAACTTCGAAAGGAACTTGTTAACGTTTAAAAAGAAAGGATCCTGTTAGTTATTTAAAATACGAAAGAAGTCTATTAATCGAAATGATCCTATTCACACTCAAAAGAAATGGGTCTATCAATCGATAGGAGCTTGCTATAGCTCAAATAGAGATAAGCCTGTTAATTGATAGGAGCCTATTGATGCTTAAAGCGAAAAGAACCTCTTGTTTTATAGAAACAGAAAGAGTCTATTAAAAAAAATAAAAGAGCCTCTTGAAAACATAAACTTATAACGCGAAAATTTAAAGTTAAGAAAAGAGAAAGAATGATAAGGTAGATTTATACTAGTTCGACTAACAACCAAGCCTACGTCAAATCTCCAAGTATTCAACTTGAGTATTTCACTATAAGAATCCAAGTATTAAATTTGACAAGACTCTCCAAGCTCACAAGTATATATTTTTTAAGGTTCGCTAACCTTCCACACTCGAAATGTATAACCAGCTTCTAAAAGCTCACAGAAAAATAAAATGTAAAATGAAAAGTAAGCTCTCAAATAACAATTTCTCTTGGATAGAGTTATTTTACTTTCTAAGACACAATAAAAATAATATGACTCTCAAGAATGTAGATATTGCTCAAATATTTCGAAAGTCTGTGCATGTTTGTTACTTCACAAGTGTTGTTGTTCCTTTTTAAATAGACAATTTCTTCAACTAGCCATTGTTTTCGGAGCTAATTGTTCGAAAAGATAATATCCTCTCAGATGTTAATAAGGAAAGTTTACTAAGAAAGTTCCTGCAAGAAATAAAGTAATTTTCTTATGATTTTATTTCTTTTAAAAAAATATAGTTATTTATACAAGAAAATAAATTTAATTTAAATTTTGAAATAATATAAGGTAATCATCAAAACCATTAAAAAGTCTTGAGGTAACAAAAAAAGGGGGGAAAAAGACCAACAAATGGAAAGGAACGTGCAAATTCTCATATGGTGATGTAGGCAACTTTCAAAGACTCAACCTTTTTTTGGAAATGGAAACGGTATGAATTTTCCCAAGTTTACTCGTTAAGGTTTGAAACATATTACATAGAAGGTTTGAAACATATTACATGGTAAAAATGACACGTTTTACATTAGTAATCTAATTTAGACAATAAGTCTGCGCTTAAAAAATATCCAACGCCAATCAATATGTCTATCATCCAAACGCATCTCCTGTTTAGTGTTCAAAGTTCAATCCATCAGTTATTCATATATATCTTAAAAAGCTTTTGCAATCCTTATCATCCACATCAGAATTAAGGAGCGGAAGCAGTTACTCCCAAGTGCCGACTGCCCGTATGATACCACATGCTATCCCAACCGCGTCAACTTTGGATGATGAATCAGACACTGGTGGGAATGAAAACAGGGAAAAGGTTGATGACCTTGTTGACATGTTGTTGGTATGGGAATCCGCAGAGATTTGGTGAGAGCAACAGTGAAAAAACTGACAGAGAATGGACAGTCGGTGGACCTGAACGCTGTACTAGATAAGATGATGAACAATGGCTAACCTCAGCAACCTAATTGTAGGTTTCTGCAATGAGGTGGTTTAGCTCTTCCAATGCTTGGTTTGGAATTTCCGGATAATAGTACTGTTCAGCTGGCCGGCTATGTAAATACATACATCTTTTAGAAGCAAGTTGCCTTTGCCTTAATTTCTTATGGTTGTTATTTAAGTTGAAGTAAGGAAGGGCCACTTGCATGGTTTGTGATCGCGTTCATTTGGTGGATATGCATAATATTCGTAATGGTTGTACGTGAATATCCCATCCTGCTTCTGCAATTCTGGACTGCAGCCCGTCTCTGTTTATGGAGTGGCTTTGGTTTGTTACAGTAACAGGCATCTTTCAGTATAACCAAGTTTCCTTCTGACCACTGCTTTACTATCAAGAGACAAGAATCCTTGTTCCTGTTGCTTTCAGGATCACCAAATTACTTTTTTTTCCATAATATGCATTAATTCACAACTTTAAATTCGTACCCTACCAGGTATAAGTTCGGCGATGCATTGAAGGTCATAACACGGTGTTACTTACGTGGCACATCAATTATAAGATGCATTAAGCTCTCTATGTTCCTTCTCTCAAACGTTTGACTAAATCAAAGAACGAAAATTTTCATTTCACCCCTTAAGTTCTCCAGGTTCATTTACACCTCATATACCAAAGATTGGCGAGGAATCTAGTGTTAATGGAAAGTGGGCCAATGTGTGTTGTAGAAGGATTTCATCAACAGAAAAGCGAGCAAATAACGCCGGTCTTTCTGCACCATACATTTCCTTTTTAAGAATCCATAGTCCGATTCTTAGCGAACCGACAAGAAGTGTGAGGAATCTTGCCTCAATGATTGCTTGGAAGGCACCTTTTCTAGCTAGTAACATGGGTTTCTCCATATTAAAATAATTCTGTTGTCTACTGTCTAAGCACTTCTGTTTGCCAAGTTTGGTAGCCTTTCGTTGTTGAAGACTCGAAGTCTTCTGCTCTGTCTTCTCTAACGAAACTCATATATGTTTCATTTACCCCTACATATGTTCATGCTGTGAATGATTTCGAAAAGAAGTCTCTTTCTGTCAGTTTTGACTAGAAGGTCCAACGAGTTCGAAAGGAAGGTTGAACAACTTTAATAGCATGGAGACAAATATAATAATAGATTCAAGCAAAACTTTGCAGGGTTCTGATTGAACGCAAGGTCAGGATGGCCTCAAATAATCGGAATAAGATCCTCTGTTTAGTTTTATGATATCTTATTGTGTTCAGTAAATTTTAGTCATTAATTTATGTGGGTTTCGCGTAGGTACTACATAAATTAACATGAGGTTCGCATAAATGAATGACTGAAATTTACAAGACACAATAAGACACCATAAAACTGGACAGAGGATCTGAAATCCGAATAACCACACCCGTTGGAAGATCACACCCCAAATTTGGCTTTATCAACTTGATTCTGGACCTCAAAATCCATCATCTTAGAAATTAGTATGAACACTTCTTTAAATTTTATTGTTCTCTACATGATATACCCTAAGTTTCCGTACAATATTCAAATATATTCAATGTAAAGAGTCCAATTTACAGCTTAGATAACTTGTTAAGAAATTATTACTCTAGTATCACTTATAATGTCCAAAAAATTAACATTTTTATTCAAAAAATTAACATAATCTAATTTATTAATAATATCATGAGTTCAGATATTGTAGATACCATTTTAAATTTATTATCTATTTAATTTAAAACTATTGTAATTTTTTAAATAATTTAAGGAGAGGAAATGGAATAGAATCAACTCTATTTTTTTAGGCACAAATCTTGATATAAAAATACACTATATCAAAAACACCTTCCTTTTGGTGCTTTTCTAGAAGCCATCTTAGGAAGAGAATTTCTACGAAAAATTGCAGCTTCTAATCGATCAAGTAGGGAATCTTTCTTAGTCAGTTGAAACTTGGACGATATATCTTCTTCGGAGGACCATTGTTGTGATTGATGGTACAAACTTAAGGACTAGGGAAGTCCACAACCTAGATGGAGGAGGAGGACCAATGCTTTTTGTTTTTGTCCTGGCTCTAAACTTCTCTTCTTCAAGTTCTACCGAAGATAAGAGATTGCCATGACTGAGCTCTCGGTAACATTAAAGTTATATGGTCCCATCTCATCGGCTTTGAATGCTGTAGCGGTCTGCTTATTCCACAGTGCCCTGATTTTGTGGAACTGGAAAGGAAAAAGAAGAGAGAAAATTAAGGAGGAGGTCCAGTCTGAATTAGTTGCTTAATCACTATCATCTTTATTATCATTCTGGTTTAGGTTATGAAAAGCCAACCCCACACTCACTTAGATATAAGTAACTCTGGCAGCAAAAATAATTATTATCACACTATTTTATTAAAAGAACAAAGAGTTTCTGGAATCATTCTTATAGAATGTGATACTCTAAGTGCGAGTTTTTGGCATGCACGAAGCTATATTCATACTAACTATTTAATACAAGCAGCTTTATTAAAGAAAAGTTGGCATAAAAGATGCAAATATCGGACTGTTTCTAATTTTCTATTGTTAAAAAACAGAAACAGCGCATCAATCTCAGTTAAAGCAATATTCGAAAACATATTGGTATGTGCTGGTCACTACTACAATCGATTAATATAATTGGACTAAAAAAGGTAGACGTTCTGTTTAATCTAGATTTGTACGATAAAATAATTGAATTATATGAAAAAATTATGCACGAAAAAGGTTAGGCAAAAGTATTTTGATATTACTAAATAATTAGGTAGTCATGATAATCATAAATTATTTAATTGAAGTATTAAAGATAAATTAAAATGAATTTTGATTTATTCAATTCTAATTATGATTTAGAAATATAATTAGAATTTATAATCATTGTTAACATATTTGATAATCTCATTGGTTAATATAAAAAATAGGTTAAAGAGAACAAAGATTTTTATAATCAAGTTGGACTTGGCTGTAAAATTTGAGAAACTTTATGATTAAATATGATATGTATTTAATAAATAAGAATTAGTATGAGATAATGTATCTTATTTGGGTATAATTGGTATTTAATCAGAATTATTTGTAATTATAATTAAAGATTAATTAAACTAGAATTTAGTTTCAATAAAATTACTATCCAAAACTTGTTATAAATTAATAGGCTTCGGCATTAATGGAGTTAACACTTCTTACTTAACCCTTTATGTAAGAGTTACAAAATTTTCTTAACCCATTCTATAGCTATCGTTAGAGGTCGAACATTTATGCAGCTATGGTAGTTGAGATGGATCGGTTTTGAAACAGTTCGAGGGATACGATAAGATTATGATCAAACTTCGAAATAAGGTATGAATTATGATTAATGATTTATTATAATTTATACGTTAATCATTTTATAGAATTAAAGTGATCTAAGTGTATGAAAAATTGAAATAAAAAAAAGTTTCGTTAACGCCTTTCTTCAGTTTCCTTAAGACGTAAGCACTCATAACGGGTTAGAGGATCCGTATGCTTGCAAATTACATAAGTAACTGAAAGAGACCTTAACCTTTATATATAGCTTCCATATCGGGCTTCCCATTCACAAGTCCGATATAGGTCTGGTCCACACTAATTATGATTCATTTTCCTCTCGAACTTCTATCCATTAATCTAGATTATTTATTGGGCCACTTTATTATCTTTCTTATGACCGAATTACGTAACTTAACTGATAAGTTATTAAAAACTCAAAAATACAATTAATAGTTGTCCAATTTATGGAGAAGGACAAAAATGTCTAACATTCTCCCCCCTGGACAAGCATTAATTGCAGTTATAACTCAAGTTTTAAAACAATTTAAAAATCGGTTAAGTCACGTTACTGTATTGGTACCAAATTAAAAAAAAAACAAACATTCAATCCAAAGGTAATGAGAGTCCAACATTTTGTCTTATAAGGCTTTCGATATCGAAAAAAGATCAAACACATGTGTCATGTGCGACACAGGTTCAATCTAATCACGAATATCTAATACCCCACTAACATAAATGAGAAAATGGAGTGTGGCAAACTAGGATGATATCTGTATGATCTAAACTATATCATTTTTGCTTGTAGGTCTTGATTTCTTCAACTTTATTCGAAACTGCATGTGCTAAACTGCAGCAGAGAAATTCTATTTTCTCTCACCGAATGCTAAGCAGCATTAGAGAAAACTTTTCTCACCAAATGTTAAACAACATTAGATAAAACTTTTATGTTCTCCAACTAAAAGCTAAATTGCATTAGAAAACCTTTATGAGATTAAAAAGCTTATATCCTCCTATGTCATGTTTAATTTATGGCTATCCATACTAAACTGTATATGTTAAAATGACATAGACTCAAGGTTAATCTTTATATATGCCCTATGACCTTTAAATGCTTAAGATCGAAAAAAATCTTAAGACTTTCATATGTATTACGACCATACACAAGAACAATTATTACTGAGGATAAAAAGATGATCATCGATATTAATAAATAATCATAATGTCATAATACATCAAATCATACAAAATATTAAGGAGCAAATATAATAATCCCTAACTACTGCTGTCTAAGAACTTTAACATGCCCATACTAGATACATGTTTAAGTAACAAACACTAGTGGGCGAAGTACTTTAGTCAATTGATCAGCTAACATCTCCTCAGTCTTGATGTGCTCTACTTCAACACCACCCTTCTAAATTAACTCCTTTATGGTCAAGTACTATACCTTCAAATGCTTAGACCCTATGATATTCTTGTTGTTGTTACTGAACAATACTACAACAAGATTATCATAATACAATCGAATAGGTCTAGCTATCGAATCTACTACAGACAACTCAGAAATCAAGTTTCTAAGCTAAACTGCCTGTATAGCAGCTCCATAACATATAACAAACTCTGTATGCATGGTCAAGGAAATTACCAGTGTCTACTGGACACTCTTTCATGATATTGCACCATCTACCAACATAAAAATGTACCCTTATGTGGATTTATGATCACCAGACACATAGCGAAATCGGAGTCTGTATACCTTGTGAGGTTTAAATTATTGACTTTTTTGTATGTCAACGTATAATCCTTGGTACCCTTTAGGTATCTCAACACTCGCTTAATTGAATTCCAATGGTCCATACCTGGGTTAGCCAGATATTGACCTAGCAGTCCAACAACAAATGCATTATCCGATCTAGTGCACACCTGGGCATACATCAGGCTACAACTGCACTAGAATACAGGACATTCCTCATAGGCTCTCTCTCAACTTCATTCTTTGGACACTATGCCAAAGATATTCTCTCATCATGAGAGATAGGTGCTACAACAGGTTTATAATAAGTCATATTAAACCTTTGTAGCACTCACTCAATGTATGCTCTTTGTGAGAGGCTCAAGGAGTGTTGAGATCTGTCCCGATAAATCTACATACCGAGGACAAAAGATGCTTCGCCTAAATCCTTCATATCAAAATGTTTGGCCAAAAGTTGCTTTACCTCATGCAATATGGTCAAATCATTTGACGTGAGCAAGATATCATCCACGTACAGTAATAGAAAGATAACTTTGCTCCCCTTAACCTTATAGTATAAGCATCTTTCAACTTTATTTTTCACAAAGCCGAATGAGGTCAAAACCTCATCAAACTTTAGGTACCATTGTCTAGAAGCTTGTTTCAGACCGTATATTGATTTAGTCCGCTTAGAGACTTTGTCAGTTGCATCTTGATCCTAAAATCCTTTAGGTTTCTCCACATAAACCTCCTTATAAAGGTCACTATTCAGAAAAGCGGTCTTAACGTCCATCTAATGTATCTCCATATCATAATGAGCTACTATTGCCATCATCACTCTAAATGCATCCTTTAAGGATACAAGAGAGAAGGTAACATTGAAGTTAACTCTTTCTCTTTGAGTGAATCCCCTGACAACTAAACGTGCCTTAAATCGCTCAACTTGACTCTATGTGTCCTTCTTGGTCTTAAATAGTCACTTACAACTGATAGGTCTGTAATGTTGAGGTAAATCAACAAGCTCCAATAACTTATTATACCTCATTGATTGCATCTCATTCTTTATTGCTTTCCACCACATATCTGTATAGGGTCCAGAAATGACTTCTATAAACGTAACTAGATCCACAACATATCTTATGTCATAGTCTTGCTCACCCAAATAGACTATATAATCTGGTGAGATAGCATGTCGCCTCTCTGTGGTAGATCTGAGCAACTGCATAGGTTCTTGTACCTTAGAAACCTATACCTGCCTCTTCCTAAGCAGGTATAGGTTTCTGTGCTTGCATAGGCACGGTACTTGGACCTACATCCACCAGAACTGACTATATGAGAAGTGGATACGAAATAATCGCAGTATCCGTTTTGCTATCTCCTAAAGGATGTAAAGATCCTCCCTCATCATGGACATCGTATTCCAGAAACTTAGCTATCTGCGATTCCACTATTCTGGTCCCTCCTTCTCTACAGTAAAATTTGTAACCCTTTGAGTGGTCGGGATCACCTACCAAATAGCAATGAGTTGAACGAGGCTGTAATTTGCTCTCATAAGGATTATATAACCTTGCCTCAGCAGGGCAGTTCCACACACGAATGTTTGCAAGACTTGACTTCCATCCCTTTCAGAGTTCAAAAGGTGTCTTTGGTATTATCTTACTTGGGACTCTATTGAAGATATACAATGTTATCTTGATATCTTCGCCCCAAAGGTATTCAGGTAGGTTAGTCCTGCTTTGTATTGACCTCATCATGTCCTTTAGGGTGCGATTGCGTCTTTCAGCTACACCATTTTGCTAAGGACTACCTGACATGGTGAACTAAGCCACTATTCCAACTGATTCCAAATACCTTGCAAACAAACCCTTTTCTTGTCTTGCAACCCCAAGTCTACCATAGTATTCCCCTCCCTTGTCAGATCTGACTATCTTTATTGAATTTTCCAATTGGTTTTCAATCTCAATCTTAAAGATCTTGAACTTATCAGGAACTTTAGGCTTTTCCTTAAGCAAGAACACATAGCTATAGCGGGAATAAACATCTATAAATGTCAGAAAATATCTAGCATTACATAACGTGACTGTATAGGGACTACTAATGTCTGTATGTATAAGGTCCAATAAACTAGAAGTACAAGTTGACCCCTTTTTCTTTATCTTGGTCAACTTACCCCTACAACCATCGATACATGTTTCCAAATCACTGAAGTCCAAAGTTGGGAGATTGTTATCCTTTCTCAATCTCTCAACCCTCTCTCTGGAAATTTGGCCAAGATGTTTATGCCACAACATGTATGATGTTTCCTTTATGAAGGGTCTCTTTCGAGTAACAAGTTTAGTAACATAAGAAAAGACATACATTTCATTAGGAGTAAGACACAATCTATATAATCCTTAGGATAAGAAGGCAATTCCGATATGTCTTGTATTGATAGAACTATTTACAACTAAAGTATCAAATACAAAACGAAAACCTTCTTTATCCAAAACTGATACAGAGATCAAGTTCTGTCTAAAAGACGATATATAAAATGTGTTTTGTAAAATTAATACAAATCCCGTATCAAGGTTTAATCCTACATCTCCTACATACAAAACATCTACCTCTTCATTTTTGCCGACTATCAGCTTCTCCTCTCCTTTAGTCGGCCTTCTCCTGGATCTGAACCCCTGCATTATGGAAGTAACATGGTTAGAAGCTCCACTATCTAACCACCAAGAACTTGATGTGGTTATAGCTACATTGGATTCATGAATCATAAAGGTCAAGGAGTTACTTGACAGTTCCTGCTTAACCTTCCATAGCTTGTACTTCTCGCAATCTGATTTCCTATGCCTCTTCTTCTTGCAGAAGAAGCACCTCGTACCCTTTAGGTCATGTGGCCCCTTTGCAATGCTGGACTGTGCAATCTAAATCTTTGGAGAGGGTTTAGGTTTCTTACCCTTACCCTTAGGTTGTTAGGGCTTAGCCTTTCTCTTGCCTCTGCCAGCTACAAACATAGTTGTATGAGGAGAACTCTTAATCTTCTCATTCGCTTGCAACACACCGGAAAATCAAAGCATTGATGTCCCAGGACTCATCCTGAGAGATGTAGAAGGTAGCCAATATCTCAAACTCTTGAGGGAGAGTATTTAGTTCCTAATGCACTATGAGATTATCAGGAATTGGTACATCAAGAGCCTTCAGTCAAGTCTGAAGGTGTACCATCCTGATAACGTACTCTCGGACGCCTCCTTCTCCCGTATACTTCAAAGAGAATAGCTCTTTAATCAAGGTGCTCTGCTCCGCATGAGAAGACACCTTGTATCTCTGGGAAAACATTATTTATACAGAGCATCTGATTATAAATATTATAAAACACTTGTGAGCTGAATACATAATATATGCAATTAGACTTCCATATAAAAGCAATCGGAGTATAAGCCATCAACTCTTATGACACTACCACTTGTGGGTAAATAGATCATTTAAGCAACGGCTTTCCTCTATCTAATGCCTTTATATAAATATCAAAATCTCATATGAGGTCAATACCTGTGGGTTGAATAACCAAACATGAGACTAGAGACATCTCCCAACATGCACGCGGTATAATCCAAATATTGGCTTGAAAGATTACTATGGTGACTACAATCTTACCAGTACCCAAAAAGACCACAAACACAAGGAACACAAGGGATACATCTTTATGTCATTCTCACATTCTATATGAGCATAATATATGTGAAAATTAATTATAACTATAAAAATTAGATTCATAATCAAATAATCACATATCAGTACTGAAAACATTCTCTTTAAACTTTATTTGAGACATATATATATATATATATATAATCTTAATGAAAGTGTCCATTGTACATTTCTTAAATACCGAACCTACCGCATGAGACGTAAAACTTCAAGTGTCTCCCTCATGTGCAGTTCGGAGTACGTAAATGCATTCAAAATTTGCTTTAAAAGCTTTAAAAACTTTTTCGGAATCTAATTACCAAAGTAATACATCCAGAAAATTGAAAAAAATCACTTAAAAAATTCCCCAAACTCGAAAACTGACTCAAAAAGAGCCAAGGCACCTTTACGAGAATTCTAAATTTTTTGGTGCTGATGTCAGCAGTACTGTAGCGTTGATGTCAGTGCACAACGTGAAACAGGGGGGTGTGTGCATTGCACGTTCACGAATAAACGTGCGCCTGATACCATGTGTAACACATAGGATAGACCTTATTACGTGTTCCGGATCATTTATGAAAGAGTTAAAAATGAAAGAAATGCGGAATACCTGATTTCAGTTCCATCCATTGTTCCGAGCAGCATCTGATGCCAAACCAGCTCCAATCTCCCCAGCACCTTTGCGGAAGTTGATCACCGACACTCGGTTAACGCCTTTATTCAGTTTCCTTATGACGTAAGCACTCCTAATGGGTCAGAGGATCCGTATGCTTACAAATTACATAAGTAACTGAAGGAGACGTTAACCTTTATATATAGCTTCCATATCGGGTTTTTCATTATAAGCCTGATATGAGTTCAGTCCATACTAATTGGGATCTATTTTTCTCCTAGACTTCGACCCACTAATCTAGATCACTTATTGGTCCACTTTATTACCTTTGTTAAGATCGAATTACGCAACTTAACTGATAAGTTATTAAAAACCTGAAAATACAATTAATGGTTGTCCAATTTACGGAGAAGGACAAAAATGTCCAACATGTTTAGTTTAGTTTAGTTTGAACATAAATGATCACAACAAATAAAAGGAGAAAAATAGAAATACTACCGCTAAACATGAAAATATATTTAATTTTATAGTTTCGTATTATTATCATTTTTTAATAACAAACACTATCAGGAAACTTAAATTTAAAAGTTTAGTTTATTATAATTTTTAAATTCTATTTTTAAATAGAATAAAATAAAAAATTTAATATTAATATAATTATATTTATGTTACTGATAATAACTAAATATTAAGTAAATTTTAGAGACAGATTTTACTTAATAATATAATTCTTTTAATATGATTAATAATATTTGGTAATTTTCATAAATTATGAAATTAAGTTAAAAATTAATTGTCAGAAAGAGATTATAAGTTGAATTTTTTAGTTCACCTAAATATTTGGTTTGAATTTTTTAATTCACATAAATATTTAGTTAATAGTTAATTTTTGACATGAAGGCCTAGATAAAGAAGATTTTGTTAACAAAATAGTAAGAAACTGAGCTACTAAGATTATAAAAAATTGAAATTAAGCAATTTGGAATCTATTATCTCGAATACAAACTCTGATATGAAAATGATCCAGGTATAAGAAAACGTAAACATCATGCATCCATTTAAATATAAGAGAGCATGTTTTCCCATCTAAGGTAAACTATAGGAAAAAAGATACGTTGTCAATTCGCCTATGGCTACTTTCAAAGAGTCAACTCTTTTTGGAAGCGGAAACGGTTGCAGTGATGAATTTTCCCGAGTTGACTCATTTAGGTTTAACTCACAATACATAGGAAAAATGACACGTTTTAGTTTTTACAACTAATCTAATCTCACAGTAAGTCTGCACTTAAAAAAATCTCCAACACCAATCAATGTCTTCATCCAAACGCATCCCCTGTTCAGTGTACGAAGTTCAATCCATCATCAGTTAATTCACAAAGCATGTCAAAACTGATGAGAAAACCCTTTTGGCTTTTGCTCGTATTTCTACTAACTAAGCACGAAAATCTTTTTTCCTTTTTTTATTCTTATGTTTAATAAGAAGGGAACAATATCAAACAATGAATCTGCACTTAATCAAAGGTATCGTGTGTTATCGTTTTTCGAGATCTGGCATGTAAAATAGCAAAGCTGCAAATTTTCCAGGAAAATATCAGGAGGATTTCTTGGTTCCTGAGGAAAATCTCTTGTCGGAAGCCTTTCCTAGGGTGGTCTACGCCCTCCTGGCGCATTTTAGAACTATCACCCCGTCACCCATCACGCCGTTTCTGGAGCCTCAGTATTTGGCTTCCCTTATCATGGTTGCTTAGTCCAAGATCAAGAAATACCACTCTTTTTCTCAAGAACTCAATAGCATGTTGGTTATTGGTCCTTGTTTCTCCATTTTTTTTTTTCTGTTAATGGTTTTCTTGCCAATTCAAAAACTATTTCCAGTAACTTGACTACTACTCTGCTGCGAAGACAAACAATCCAATGCTTTTTTTCCTCGGCAAAGTTTAGTGTATTTCGTGAAATGGAAAAGCTCTGAGAATCCTTGGCCCTTCTCTTCTATTCCTCCTTTGCTCACATCTTCTTGAACGTCGTCTTGAAAGAAGGGCAAGCTCTGTTTCTCTCAGTACTCTGTTTTTGTAACTCTAATTAGTCAAAGTTTGCCAGACAGATGGGGAAGTTCTCAATGAGGCACTTGCTTGTGGTTTCTGTAGCTCTGAACGTTAGCTTGCTTTTGAGGGTAGTCTTCGAAACTGGGACTGAGCGTCTTGATGGGGTAGCACTGCTAAAGCAAGTAGTCGGTGGTGGTGTTCTGGCTGAACTGCATGCTTATCGCCAGACACACAAGGCTACCTCATCTTCTTCTTCTAGTTCACCTTCCACTGCGACACTGGTCAACTACACCGAGGACAGAGTCATCAATCTTGACCAGTAAGTGCTGACTAACTCACTCTTTGTCATTTGCATCTCCTAATTTTTTGTTCGATGTCAATCGATTACCTCTGAAAAGGTTCATTATTGTTTTCGCCCATTCCCTTCAAACTGTTAACGTGGTTTTTGGTTGGCAGAGTTTGGTGTTGTCTTCTCAAAATTTACATTTGCCTTTTCTTCTTTAAATTTTTTCCCATTTCTAAATGGTGATTTTGTGAGGAATTTGTCAAGTTCATGAAGTCACAAGTTCGAATAACAAAAATAAAAATTTTAAAAACAGTTACGTACATCTCTTCCAACCCGAAAAGCGTGGAGTTTACTTTTAAACGGCTCTTTCCAAGCCTTCTGGCAAGACTTGATGAAGACAGGTCCTTTTCTTTGGGTATTCAGACGTTATACTGTTGGCAACAGATTTTCCGTTCCAAAGACCTGTTCCGTCTGTTCCCTTGTTGAATCGTTGAGGTAAAAAAGGAACAGGTGAAAATGGGTAGGGGAACTACACTTGTGGTTCATTTTAGACTTGGGCGTGGTGGCGAGTGATTCACGGTCTTTTCGTACTTCGTGATGATAGCGGTGTTTTTTTGTCATTTCAATGTTCCCAGCTCCCAAGTTGAGGGGTGAATTACTACTGACACTACTGCAAATTGAACAGATCTAAACTTTGGGTTCGGAGCACCTGTTTTTGTTGACCAACCTATTATCCTATTTCATGATCATCTATTACCTCATTGGTTGGTGCTTATTACACTTTGACCACACCATCATTGCCCTTCTCACTAACTGCCACTCTTGTGCCTTTGTGGACCTCAAACAGCTAAAACAAATCCTTAAAAAAGCAATCTTTAAACATTTTTGGCTTTGTTAAATCTTACTTTTTTAGCCATTGTCATCGTTAAGTTTGAGAACCAAAGTGCACGTTTGTGGGTCCTCGTGGGTCAACTTTTTTGCGGAATGCATGCAACCCGGTTTTTGGCCTTTCGGAAGATCTAAACAACAAAGTTTATTTTAGGCGTGAGAGTGTCTGATATCTGAAGAGTGAAGTTGTGCACTGCCGCCCCTGTAACTTTGGCATATGGCATTTTCATGATCCTCCTCTCTGGTTTATATTAAAGGAAGTGGGCTTGTTGGATCTTCCATGTTGTGGGTCCCCCTAAAGACGATTTTATTTATCTACCAATTACATGTACATCATCTAATCATTGATGTGTTCATGTCATGGGATGGCCCTACCAGTTACGCACTTCCATTCCTACCCCACCTTTTGGAATCCCACTCCACTGCCGCTACTCACTTCTTTTGTTCTAGATAGGAAAGTGGGGTTGAAAAGTAGAGGTTCGATATTGCAAATTTTAGTCTCAGGCGTCTATGATAAAATCACTTACTTTTTTTCAGACTAAGCTGTGTATTTGCATCTCTCATATTGGCAAATATATAAATCAGGTTAATTTCATTGCTGTCCCCTTGTCAAGTTTCGAACTTGGTTCCATGTTCTTTAAGAAATCGAAAAACAATTGTACCCCATGTGAAGGTAAAGATGTTATTGCTAGTTTGTCAGTCAACAGTGAGCAAAGTTGCTCATTTTTTTTATAAAAAATTTGAGATGATGACTTGTAAATAAATCGAGGGCCGTTGACATTTAGTGTGGCATTCATGTGGACTATTTTACAGTTTTGCTAATTTTTACAGTTTTGCTCAATGCAGTGGTGATCCGACAATGTATACGAGGTATTGGCAGCAAGCTGGCGATAAATCTACTATCGTGATTCCTGGTTGGCAATCAGTGAGCTACTTCTCTGACATTGGTAACCTCTGCTGGTTTCTAGAACCTGAGTTTGCCAAGCAGGTACTTAGGCTTCATCAGATTGTTGGCAATGCTGTCACTCGGGGCCGACACATTGTCGTTGGGACGGGTTCTACACAGCTTTTCCAAGCAGTATTATACGCACTCTGTCCCCAAGATGCAATTGAACCAATTAGTGTTGTATCTGCTGCACCTTACTACTCTGTAAGTTTTCTGGAAATAGCTCAAATTGATTTTTTTGCCGTATAATTCTATAATCAAGTTTAAGTAATATATTATATCAGTACTGGGTACTATGTGGCCTTGATTAAAAATAAAAATTATGTTGTATGCTGATGATGAGAAATATTATATCCACTGCATCGATATTCCAACTGTGGACTGTTTCTGATATATCGTAGCTGAGCCTATAACTTACTTCATCTCAAGTATCAATCCCCGAGTTAAATGACTTCATACAATAAATATATATGTTACTAACTTTGTAGATAACTTGGATTTAGAACAATAATATAAAAATTTATTCTAGTGTCAGATACGTTAGCAGAAGAAAGATATTCTCTACGTGTACAGGAAATTGAGTTGATTACCCTCAACTATGGGAATGCATGCTAGATTGCTAGTCAAAGCAACCTGATGTGCTGTGTGACATGCACATGCTGGTGTGTTGGTTAATGGACTAGCACATGTTCAATGGCATAACTTGTAATGATGGCAAAAGATCAAGACAGATTGCTCTGTCGGTCCAAAACCTACGTTGTGTTGAGTTTTTATTCCTTCAATGCCGACCTTGATGTTATTAATAGACCACAACGGAATGGCCATGGGCCGCTTTGGTTGTAAGAAAATTTACTCTGTAGTCTGTTGCATCTTTAATCTATGTATAGTTCTAGTTTCTGCATGGCCAAATTGGTCTGGGCCTTGATGGTTACAGTTATTGGTCTAACGTAACTCTCAACTGATTTGCTGCAGTCTTATCCTGCTATTACTGACTGCGTCAAGTCAAATCTCTACAAATGGGCTGGAGATGCTCGAAGTTTTAGTAAGGGCGGGCCATACATTGAACTTGTTACTTCACCCAACAATCCTGATGGCTATTCCAGGCAGGCTGTGGTTAACAGAACAGGAGGGCTATTGGTTCATGATTTGGCTTACTACTGGCCGCAGTATACACCAATAACTTCACCTGCTGATCATGATATTATGTTGTTCACCATCTCCAAAAGCATTGGACATGCAGGGATGCGCATTGGGTAAGCAACTCAATTTACTTTCACCTTTTATTAGATATAGCTTGTTTTATGTAATAATTTCATCATGAACTTATTTTTGATGATTCTTTATTGAAATTTGCATCATTTAGTTGGGCTGTTGTCAAAGACCCGGAGATAGCGAAGAAGATGGTCAAGTACATCGAGCTTAGCACCATAGGCGTATCCAAGGATTCACAAGTGCGAGCAGCTAAAGTCCTGGAAGTTGTTTCCGACAGCTACGAATATACCGAGAGCGTGGAAGAGACCCTATTTGATTTTGGCTACAGAAAAATGAATGAGAGGTGGACACCACTGAGGGAAGCGGTGGAACAAAGTGGCCTCTTCAGTTTGCCTGAGTTTTCCCCAGACTTTTGCAAGTTCTCTGGCAGACTCTTCAAGCCTCAACCAGGTAAACGTAACTGATTATATACACTCTCAAATCCCATAATTCATAATTCAGCAGGTTGTACTTTGATAGTTATGCACTTGCATACATTCATGGTGAGATGTGCAGCTTTTGCATGGTTGAAATGTGAAGAGCCAATAGAGGATTGTGAAGCATTTCTCCGAGAACACAAGATCTTAACAAGGAGTGGAAGGCACTTTGGTGTTAGTCCTGAGTATGTGAGAATAAGCATGCTGGATAGAGATGAGAACATCGATCTGTTTATAGAAAGGCTGTCCAAAATTGGCTTAGAACAGCCTATATGAGGTTGTTTTTGCCATCCTGTAGGCTGTACGTATGTAGAAGAAATTTGCAACCAAAAATATAGGGTGTAAGTTACATCCTTGTATTAATCTAGTAATCAAATCCCTAACCCTGACTTTTAAGAAATTAATGTAAAATGGTCCTGACTTCATCTGAAAGTTGTGGGAAAGACCAAAGTACCACCATCGAAGAAACTCTTAATGGCAAGTCGTCCCCCAGGAAAGCAGCAAGTATATGTCTTGACAAGAGTTTAGCCTGTAAGCTAAAAGCTATCTGAACAGGGGGACAAAGCGAAACTTTAAATAGCAAGCTTTTCGATAAAATACTCCTGTTTTATTATACTGATAATACAAATTGTAAGCTCTTCAGCAAATTATTCTCACGAAAGCATGGCAAAATTTGCATCTATACCACGTGGGTAGATTTAACATTCTCAAACTTGGAATTTTTAAGCAAAAAGATCTTTTGCATGAAGAACATCATATTTTTTATTGGCCTTTGGAGTGTGATCTTAGCACTATCATGATCACAGCAGAGTCAACCAAATCATAACAATAATTTAGGATCACAGTATTATCGTGTTAGCTAGAATTGAGGGATTTTCATTTAATGTCACTTGTATATATATTCATCACAATGTATCAATTAACGATGAACTTACCCTCCAATTTATTCTTTTTATCTTACATGGTATCAGAGCACAGAAATGGATTCACCAAAAACAACCTTTTCCTCATCAAACTTCAATACAAATTCTTCGATCCCTCAACTTGTTGCAACTTTTCCCCATGCTCTTTTTTTTTTCTTCTGTTAAACTCAATCCCACAAACTATTTGGCTTGAAAAATACAATTTAAACTGATAATCAATTGTTATAATCTCAGCAGTCACATTGATGGCACTCCAGCACCACGACCATTAGTTCAAACCAACACAAATTCCCTTGAGCCTAATCCTGACTACATACAATGGTTTTAGCAGGACCAACTATTACTTAGTTGGATAATGTCCTCTTTAATAGAGGAGGCCTTCCCATATGTTACGGGGATTGAAACTGCTGAAGCGGGTTGGCGAGCATTAGCAGAAGCCTTTAGTGCTGGGTGTAGTGCGAGACAAGTCCAACTTCATATGTCGCTACAAAATCTGACCCCTGAAGAAAAACCAATGGCGCAATTTCTCCAAGAAGCAAAATCGATATCTGATGAATCGGCAACAGCAGGATCTCCTATTAGTGCAGCAGAATTTAATGCGAACATCTTTCGATTGTTACCGATCGATTATCATCTAGTTGTTGCTGCTTTGAGTGCCAAGAAATCACAGGTATCATTCTCTGAACTGTCTAGTAGGCTAATTTCTCATGAAATTCTACTGTAAAACTCCAGGAAGCCAGGATCTGTCATGGCAAATGTAGCAAGACAACACAATTTTTAGTCAAAAAAGAATGGTGGTGGTTTCCACAAAACAACAACAAAAACAAAGGAAGCAATTTCAACAACAACAATAACAACAGATGTTGGTTTCCTAATCTGTGCCAAATTTGTAATTTAAAAAATCACCAAGCAAACATTTGCAGGAAGCACTTTGACCAGAATTATGTCACACCTTCTGCGAATGATGTTACTGTCCCATAAGGTGTTGGAAAGAATGATTAGCTGGCTGACAGTGTTGCCACTCATCACATGACACCAGATTTGACCAATCTGGGAATCTTTGAAGCATACACAGGATCTGACACCATAGTCGTAGGTAATGGCGCAGGTATGCCTATTCATCATGTTGGTCAAACCTCTCTACTGGTTGAGCCAAAATCCTTACTTTTGAAAGATGTTCTGCATGTGCCTTCCATTCAACACCAATTGCTTTCTATTAATAAAGTGGATAAGGATAATGCTTGCTTCTTCGAGTTACATGACTCTCATTTTCTTGTAAAGGACAAGACAACCAAGTGAATATTGTTACGAGGGCCTGCTGAAGATGGCGTCTACAAGGTTTCAGGAGTGAAAATTCAGACTTTGCAGCAGCAATAACCACAAGCATTTACAGCGAGCAAAGTCAGTTTGTAAGATTGGTATGCACGGCTTGGACATGCACACTATGGTGTTGTTAGTTTATTTGTTAAGCAATTTAAATTACCTTGCTCAATAAAACATGTTCCTATAAATAAATGTGAGTCCTGCTGCTTGGGAAAGCTCAGTAGAATCACCTTTTCCTTTAACAGGCAGACAGTCAAAGTAACAATTTGATCTTGTTCATGCGGATGTTTGGGGCCCAGCTCCTATGGTTTCTTTTAATGGATTCAAGTACTTCTTGCTCCT
>JAOSBM010000006.1:28125756-28140848 GCA_027568955.1 Erythroxylum tenue
GGGGGGGGGGGGGGGGGGGGGGGGGGGGGGGGTGGGCCAGGGGTGAATTCAGAAATGTTAGCACTTTTTTGAGAGTGTGTGGTATTGATCATTGGATAGCATGTGCCCATACACATGAACAGAATGGGACTGCAGAACGAAAAATTTGACATGTCATGGACACAGGACTCGCTCTTTTACCCTATATTCGTCCTTTAAGATTATGTTCTTATACTTTCTCTACTACAATTCATGTTATTAATAGACTTCCTTTGGCAGTCCTTCAAAATCAGTCTCCTTTTCGAAAACTTTTTGGAGAGGAACCTCATTAGGTTGATTTAAAAATATTTGGCTGCAAAGTTTATCCTCTTTTAAGGCCCTACAATTCTCATAAATTCTCTTTTCGATCTGCAACATGTGTCTTTCTTGGTTTTTCTAGTAATCATCATGTCTATATTTGTTTTGATCTAAATATTAATAAAATTTATATTAGCAGACACCCGTAGAATGATGAATCTAGGTTTTTGTATTGTGAAGCAGCTAATAAGGGTAATTCCTTGTTGGGGTCTACTCTGGAGCATGAGACAACTTATTATCCTTAGCTAACCATTACCACTTTCCCACGTCCTTCCGAACCTTCACCAGTAGATTCTTCCTGTTGCAAGGGTGGTATAGGAGAGGCAAGCTCTTCATCATTGCCTCTATCTTCATCACCAATAGATGTCAATCTTGCCAACTCATCTTCCTTCGCCTTAGATACCAGCACTGCCATTTCTTCACTAGCAGACGCCCCTTTTCTCACAGCAACCGCAGATCCCAGCACCGTCCACCCACCTGCTAGGACACATCCTATGACACTAAGGCCCAGTCCAAAGAAAAAGGTCCTTAATATAGCCATTGTTTCAGCACAGTCTCCCATACCTGCAGCACTGATGGAGCCAACTTGTTTCACACAGGCCAGCAAACATCCAAGCTAGCAAGAGGCTATGAGTTCAGAGATCATTGCCTTACTAAAACATGGCACTTGGGAATTGGTGCCATGTCCCCCTTAAGGAAACATTGTTGGGAGCAAATGGGTATACAACGTCAAGAAGAATCCAGATGGTAGTGTGGAACGCCTCAAAGCCTGACTTATTGCTAAAGGGTGCACGCAGCAAGAGGCAATTGACTACTCAACTACGTTCTCTCCAGTGGTTAAGGCAACTACTATCAGATTGCTTCTGTCTTTGGCAGTTTCACTTCAGTAGGACCTTAAACAAGTGGATATTTTGAATGCCTTTCTTAATGGCAATCTTGATGAGGTTTTTTATATACATCAACCTCAAGGATTTGTTGATCCCAACCAGTCTGATTATGTGTGTAAGTTGAGAAAATCTCTATATGGTCTTAAGTAGGCTCCTAGGACCTAGTACAAGCGTCTCACCTCTTTTTTGCTACAGTCTGGTTTTCAAGTCTCCACAACTGATTCATCCTTGTTCTTTACTGATCAGGAATCACATGTTCTATACTTAATTGTTTATGTGGACGACATAGTTGTCACTGGAAACAATTCCATCATGATTAAGCGATTCATTGAGCATCTGTCTCACGAGTTTGATCTTCGAGATCTTGGTGATTTGAATTTCTCTCTTGGTATTGAAGTCAAGAAGCATGGCAGTGGGTTACTTCTTTCTGAACATAAATATCTTTAGGATTTATTGGAAATCACTAAAATGGATGGTGTAAAACCAATGTATACACCAATGCCAGCAAATGTTCATTATTCCAAGACCGAAGGGAAAACTTTGATGGATCCATATAATTTTAGAAGAACAATTGGTGCCCTGCAATATGCCTGTCTCAGCAGACCAGACCTGGCATTCTCAATCAATAAATTAAGTCAATTTCGATCCTTTCCGACTAATGTTCATTGGCAGGCGTGTAAGAGAGTCCTGCGCTGTGTTAAGGAGACCATTGAAGTAAATCACACGTTAATACAGAGTTAATATTTGATATGCAAATGCACAAGAAGGGGGGTTGAATAGTGTATTCCTTTTCAATAATCCCCTTTTTGGAAAACTTCTTGGAAACTTGCTTTACTTCAAAACTATCGAAAATCAGTATTATGAAATATAGTAATATATTCTCTAAGTGCTAGTTTGAAACAGTAAGAGTAATATTTAAGAGTTGAGAGAGAGTCGACACGCAGATTTATACTGGTTCACCCCAAACCGTGGGCTACGTCCAGTTCTTAGAGATCCTTATAAGATTTCACTATACTTCGCAAAGTTACAAGTATTATTTTCTCCGAGCCTTTTCAGGTCTCTTACAATAAGTATTCTTTTCACACTTAGCCTCTTCAGGCTATCTGCTTTTCTTCTTTCAACTGAAAGAGTTTTTGAGCTTATCTTACAGATAATGATAGCTCTATCTTTCGCACAGTAAGATTTCTAGCTTTTTCTTTCGAAAATCTCTAAATTCTCAAATCGCTAAGCTTCTACAGTCTTCGACTCCAACCTTTATTTACAGTCTTCATATTCAACCGCTTCTTGATAACTGCTTCTTTCTTCTTGTTTCTTGATCTTTAAAGAATCAGTTATTTAGTTGAGTTCTGTAACTAACTCAAGCTGATTAGTCATCTAACGTGATATCGATTCTTCTGTCTCACTTCCTTTCGTCTGATTTTTAACTTGCGCTTCCGTCTTACTTTTGTTTTTGCGCCTTTCGTCTCATTTTTGGTTTGCTCCTTCCGTCTCACTTTTGGTTTGCGCCTTCCGTCTCATTTTTGCTTTTGTGCCTTCCATCTTATTTTTGCTTTTGCGCCTTCCGTCTTATTTTTGATTTGCGCCTTCCGTCTCATTTTAAATTTGTGCCTTCCGTCTCACTTTTGGTTTTGCGCCTTCCGTCTCACTTTTGGTTTGCGCCTTCCGTCTCACTTTTGCTTTTGTGCCTTCCGTCTCATATTCTTTTGTTTCTGTCTTACTTTCTTCTTTCATTATTATTTGGTCTTAATTAAAATCATTGAATGTAAAGTCATTTTGACTTAACAATCTCCTCCTTTTTGATGATAACAAATAATCATATTAGTAAGAAAGAAAGTATTAAACAGAATGATGTACAAGTTATATACACTAGAAACAGAACGTCTTCTTCTTCTCTTTTTTCTTGTCTTCTTTTTCTTCTCTTCCTTTTAATCTTCCTCCCCCTATCTTTTTCTTTCGTCTTTCTCCTTTCTCCCCCTATTTGTTATTGATCAAAAATGAATTATGACCGTAGATGCTTCATTATTTCTGACAACATTGCCTTCATTTCCTTGATTTTCAAGTGAAGTGACTTGAGGTCTTGTCGTATTTTTGCTGTTTCCTTTCGTAAGTCACTTAATGAAGTAGGCCGATCATCATCTTTCTGCTGTTCTACTTCAAAAGCAATAGTGGTGCTATATGCATCTGAAGATAGAATAACCTGTTCATTGGTTATAAGGGCAGGAGGTTGAACAGATAGGTTCGTCTCTGGGAGATTCAGATCATCAGGGGCAGTAGTCGCGGGACTTGTCTTCCGAGTAGGTTTAGAGCTTCTCTAATTGAAGATACAGTACATAACGGCCTAATGCGCATAATCAGGTGCACAAGAATCTCGGTTGCGTAACTGATTTCTCCAATCCTAACGGATATGTACTTCCCTTTTGTAAGTTTCCAACCACCAAATAAGGTTCTTTAGTGGTAGATCGACTACAACTACTTCCTGGATCTTTTGAAATGTGGTGGGAAACATAGGTTCCCTTCATCTGTGCTGCATGACATGCTTCATCTATGCTCCACACTTCTTCTTCAATCTGATCCTCTATAAGATCATTTGTTAACGCCTTAGGATACAGTTTCTTCTTCCCCTTTTCTTCATTGCGAACAATGTAAGGCTTCGGTTGAAAGTCAGGCACAACCTTGATCACTGTTCTCTTTATGATTGGAAAAATAGTGTATCTTTGCCTTGTCATCTATGTAGGGTATGGTTTGGTTCCTTCATCTCTCAGAAAACCATACATACTCTTCTCATCGTCATTCAACAGATGCATTGTACTACTATTCACCAAAATTGGATGCAATTGTGCCTTTATTGACCTTTTTGGGAATCTCCATATCATTATGTGACTTTATGACTTACAATGCTCGATGCCTTCAAGACCCCATGAGTGCTTGCTCTAACTCCACATGTTTCCACAAGTATGAATCCTTACTCAATAGGTAATTGTGTGATGTGTGCTAACTTCTCTTCCGAATATAGTTGTCTCCTGGATGTTGTAACCATAAAGAGTGATTCAGTGTTGTTTTCTGAGGCAATTAAGGAAGAAAAATGACAAGAACTGATAAGAAAAAAAATTCAGGGCTAGAAGACAATGGTACTTAGAGCTTGGTAACCTTTTCCTGAGTAAGAAAGCAATTAGGTGTAAATGGGTCCACAAGACCAAATTCAACTTAAATGGAACAATAGGATGTTATAAAGCTTGTTTGGTAATTTTAAGAAATAGACGAAGTGAATTGCTAGACTATAATGAGAAACACTAGACTATAGAAAGTTAACGATTTTAATAAGCCAGCTAAAAAGACACAACTTGATTTTGGAACTCATGATACTGTTAAGATGTAAACAAGGAGATAGAGACGGTGAAATTGTGATACTATGGCTGAGGGAGAGACACCAGGTGGTGAACAATTGGATGGTGATGTTTGTAAGGGGGAACAATGACCAAGCAATGAGAGTAAAGGGGAGTAGTGGATCTAACCAAAAAGCAAAGAAGGGAAAGGGAACAAAAACTACAATCTCTTCGTATTGTTGTGTGACTTTGTGACTTACAATGCTTGATGGCTTCAAGCCCCACGTATGCTTGTTCTAACTTCATGTCAGTTTCCTCAGGTATGAATCCTTACTCAATAGTTAATTGTGTGATGTGTTCTGACTTCTCTTCAAAATATTGTTGTCTCTTGGATGTTATTGTAGAGAATGATCTAGTTTTGTTTTCTAAGGCAAATAAGGAAAAGAAATGACGATAAGTGATGAGAGAGAAAAAATCAAGGCTAGAAGACAATAATACTTAGAGCTTGGTAACTTTTCCTCGAGTAATAAAGCAATTAGGTGTAAATGGGTCCATAAGACCAAATTCAACTCAGGCGGAACAATAGAATATCATAAAGCTTGTTTGGTTATTTTGGGTTACATGCAAAGAGAAATACTAGACTATAATGAAACTTTTGTTCCCATGGCAAAAATGGTGACAATCATGACATTTCTAGTTGTAGTAGTTCAAAGGAATTGAGAATTGCAATATATGGATATGCATTATGCATTTTTGTATGGTGATTTGAAAGAATAAGTGTACATGAAAATTGACTATCTTTTGATTCGTCATAAATTCATGTATGTTAAATTACGAAAGATGGTAAACGATCGATAATTTTGTTATATGTAAATGATATGTTGATGACAAGAACTAGCATTCAACTTTTAAAGAATTTCAAGGACGAAATGCAATAAGAGTTTAAGATGATAGATTTGGGGTTAATTACTTTTTTATTAATAATGGAGGTTTTGTAAAATTCATATAGAGAGAGATTTTTCTTACACAAAAAAGTATGCATGAGATATTCTTAGAAAATTTTAACTTAGAACAAGAAACCAATTGCAACACCACTTGCTCAAAATGAGAAATTAACTTTGGATAAAAGAAAAGATAAAGTTGATTATATTATTTTTGGAAGCACGATTGTAAGTCTACTCTATTTAAATGCTACACAACCTGATCTTATATTAGTTGTGATTGGGGTAGAAGTATGGAGGATTCTAAAAGTCATGTATGTATTCTCATTTAAGTTAGGTCTTTTCTTGTAAAATTCAAAAAGTAAAAGATGGAGACCCGGTTGATAGAAATTGAACACATGTCTACTGTTGCTACAACAAATTAAGTTATTTGACCCCAAATATTAGTAACTAATTTATGAAATACTAAATTGAGCCTACTCTCATTTTGTGTAATAACAGTTTTGCTATTATTATTGCAAATAATCTTATACAATATGATAGATTTAAAAATGTTAAAATCAATTTTTTATTATGTTAAAGAAGAAGAAAATAATCAAAACATCAAGTTAATGTATTATAAGATTGGGCTACAAATTATAGATATTCTTATTAAAAATTTTCCAAAAGCAAGTTTGAAAAATAAAGAAACAAATATATTTTTTCAAAGAAAATCCTCGAAAATAAGTATTGAGTAAATAAAATTTTATAGAGGAACTGTTAGTTTATTTTTTTGAACTTATGTTGATTTGAATTTATTTTTTAAATTTTTAGATAATATTTATGTTGAGTATCCAACCATTATTTTGAGACTTTTGGTGATCATAGACAGCTTTATAGATTGTGGGAATGATTAACAAGTGAAGAAAAGATGGAGAAATCTCTTCTAGGGAGATACACGGCTAACTAGAGTGATATACACATGAGTCTTGACTTACATAGTCTTGTGGATCAACGTATAAGTCTCTGTAAACATGTGAAGATGTGAAGATATATATGGTCTTGTACATGCCCATGTGAAGATACACGACCGTGTGTGGAGATCATGTAACTCTTTGTAGCTGTGTATGTTTATGACTGAGGCAATGTTGGAAAGATACATGGTTGCTTATGCGGCCTTAGAGGTGGCCGTGTTGGTTGTAGAAAATCTTATTATGTGCTATAAAAGAGAAAAAGACGTAGTTTTTCATAGATTATGTCCACAACATCGAAAAGAGAGAAAAAAATAGAGATAGGGCAAAGAGGGTTGTATTCTCATCCTTGTTTGATTGTTTTAGTGATCGATTTAAGTGATTGTTGATTGTGGTATCAACTTTGGTTTCAATCCTGAAACTTTGTGAGATAACTTATTGTTTTGGAGGGTGAGAAATTGACTTTTCTTGTAAATCTTTATTGAGTTTAGTGGATTTATTTTTCAATTTTTTGGTGGTTTTTCCCTCTACGCTGGAGGGTTTTCCACGTTAAATCTTAGTGTTTGTTTAATTGTTTAGTTTCTTATTCTTAAATTTTTCTACTTCTGTGACTTAAAGAGTTCTTTCTTGTTATTAATATTTGGTTGATCTTTTAGAGAGTTGTGTATTTATCTCCCAATAAGTGGTATCAGAGCCATCATAATAGGAGGTGGAAACAACTATATGGTCAAATTAACGTTATCAAATTACTCAATATGGAGGCCCATGATGGAAAAAACTTCTGTATTGCAAAGATCTCTTTGATCCTATTAATGTGGACAGAGGTGTGAAGGATGATGTTCCTTAAAACCTGAAAAGATGTCAGACAAAGAATGGGAAAACATGAAGCGAAAAACTTTGAGCACTATTAAACAATAGATTGATATCAACATATTCAATCACGTGTCTTAAGAAATGGATCCTTTGAGCTATAGAAGAAGCTAGAAGGTATATATGAAAGGAAGATTGTTCATAACAAGGCCTCTTTAATTAAGAGACTTATGAACTTGAAGTTGAAAGCTGGAAAATCAGTATCAGAGTATCTAAGTGATTTCTAGGATATAATCAACAATCTTACAATAATGACGATTATTTTTTATGATGAGTTTCAAGCTCTATTGATATTGAATTCATTACCGAATAGCTTGGAAATGCTAATGGTGAAGATTAGCAACTCTTTTCGTAAAGGTGTGATCTTTTCAGGTGTAATCAAAGAGAGTATGTTTAATGAAGAAATCAAAAGAAAGCAGAATGGAGTTGACAATGTAGGGCTTGTGTGATAGAAAGAATGGGGAGGAAGAAGAGTAGAGGTCCCAAAGGTCATGGTAAGTCTAAGAATCTTTCAAAGTTCAAAGGTGAAAAAGACACGAAGACATGCCACTATTGCAATAAGTCAGGACACATTGACAACCCCATAATAAAATGTAGCAGTGCAAAAGAATCGAACGATCGTTAAGATGGCTAAGAGTATGATGACAGCAAGTCGACTTCCAATACAGTTTTAGGCAGAAGTTATAGCAACTGCGGTGTACTTACCGAACCTCTCGCCAATAAAAGTTGTTATGAATCGAAATCCATACGAAGCATGGAAAGGTAAAAAACTAGAGGTAAGTTATATGAAACTGTTTGGTTGTATAGCTTGTGTCTTAGATACATCTTGACATCACACGAAATTTGATAAAAAAATCAAAAAAATGTATTTTTGTTGGCTATAACACTCAATTTAAGGCATATAAGCTATATAATCCTACCAATGGAAAAATAATTATCAGTCAAAATGTAAAGTTCAATGAATAAAAAATTTGGGTGTGGAATGAAAACAATGGTATAGTGAAAGTACTACCTCAAGCTCATGTTTCAGGAGATACTTCAGAATCTACCTCTGCTGAACAAACAGAATCAGCAAGTTCTGATGATCAATCTAGCGACAACAGCTCTCCATAACCTCCCAACAGCCCATCAACTCCAACAAATTCAAGCTCTTCAAGTGAAACACCTCCTAGGAAGTTCTATTCCTTGATGGAAATTTGTACTTCTTGTAATTATGCTTTATATGCATCTGATCCTGTCAATTATGATGACGTTGCAGAAAAACAGTCTTGGGAGAAAGTCATGAATGAGGAGATGTCAGCTATACAAAAAAATAAGACATGGGAGTTGCTTGATCTTTTGAAAGGAAAGAACGTCATGGGCCTCAAATGGGTATACAGAAGGAAATACAATTTTGATAGGACAATTTAGAAACACAAAGCTCGTTTGGTTGCCAAAGGGTACTTGCAGTAGGAAGGGGTTAATTTTGATGAGACGTTCTCTCCTGTAGCTCGTTTTGAAACTCTGAGAACTTTCTTTGCTTTGGCTACATAATTGGAATTACCTATGTTCCAGTTTGATGTAAAATCTGCCTTTCTAAATGGTGAGCTAAAAGAAGAGGTGTATATATCTTAACCTGAAGGTTTTGTTATTGGTGATGATAACAAAGTTTATAAGTTGAAAAGGGCTCTATATGACCTCATACAAGCCCCTCGATTATGGTATAACAAGATTGATGGTTATTTTCTAGAGAATGGACCAACCCTCAATGTGAAAATGTGAGGTAAAATTGATTTCCTGTTGGTGTGTCTCTATGTTGATGATATTATTTACATGGTGTCATGTGATTCTCTTCTTGATGAATTCAAGTCTTGTATGTTGAAAATTTTTTAAATGTCCAATTTGGGTTTATTACATTACTTCCTTGGACTTGAAGTGAAACAATGTCCTAATGGGATTTATTCCCAACGGAAGTATGCTACTAATTTAATAAAGTGTTTCAACATGCTTAATAGTAAAATTTTTACAACTCTTATGAATGTTAATGAGACACTCATTGCTAATGATGGTACTGGTTTGGCAAGTGCAAAATACTTGCGAAGGATAGTCGGTGGTCTGAATTACTCATTAGCTTTAACTCTTCCAAAGACTTAGTGTTTCATATCTAATGTGAAATCTTACTAATTGATTTATTTGGAACTATTAAAGGTAAGTCATTGAACTAGGCATAGCTATGGAATAAATAATATTGCATCATGCATTTTCTCATATTGCATTTTTATCTTTACATAAAATTATACTCTTATGAAATTTTATTGTGAAGGTATTTAGCAGAGAATCTCATTCCTTATAAAGAACCAAAAATTTAAAAATTACTACAACGATCTCATAAAATGTTTCAGCATTCTAAATGCTTAATTTATACCTATATTTAAACAATTTAAACTTTTCAAAATTTTAAATCAACATTTAATTTAATATATATGGCTATATCATATAAATTCATTAGTAATCTAATGAAATATAAGTATTATCCTTTTATAAATTGTTACTCCATCCAATACATTACATATATAAATTTAACAATTCAATACCATCATCATCCTTTCACAAAAGTTTTATTTGGTTATTCTTCAATTTGACAAGTTTCATATGATTCATAATAAAAAAAAGATACACATATCTTTATATGTAAATTTATGATTCTCGTTATCTTGATTTAACCAGTGACATAAAAAGATAGTCTCGATTATCCAAATGTTATTCTTGTCATTTATGTTATGCATATGTCTCCTTTGATTAAACAAATACAAACTATTTGCATAAAATTAAATCAACTACTTTAACTCAATAATCTATTTCTTATCACGCATAGAACATTGTAATAATATTGAATCTAAATGCAGTATTAAATATTCAAAAGCATGAATTAGAAATACATATGATCTCTATCATATTACGTATAAGTAAGAAAAACAATACCATCATCAAGGTTCTATGCCTTTTAACTCTACTCAATGCAACCTCTTAAATCTTGCTATCATGGTATTGATTTACATCTTACATGTTGTCATCAAAGTTTATAAGACATTAGTGAACTCAAAATTTCAATACATTTTGTCATCCATATGATTTTGACATATCTTTAAAGCTTTATCGTCGAATCCTTAACAAGAATTATAGTAAAATTGCATAATAGACGTACAGCTTTTCTATCTAACTTTGAGAACTCTTCTCAAGCATAACCTTTGTCCAAGAAATTTGGTTTACTAACTTACTATCAATTATACTAAATAAGGTAAATTTCACTCAGAGAAAAATATAAAAGAAAAACCAGTAAAATTATATGTCATGACTACCAAATAAGACTAGGACTTTAATAATGTATTTAAATACTCTCACTATTTACTCGAAATAATATCCCTCACTATTATTTGGAAAGATTACTCTAATCTTTCTAGTGAGCTAGGATCTTGTTCAAATATAGTTGATCTTGAGTTTGCTCAACAAACCATCTAAACTTAAATTAGGTAGATAATGAAGTGAATCACACGTTAATACAGAACTTAATAATGATATATAGAAGCACATGAAGGGGGGTTGAATTGTGGTATTCTTTTCATTAATCCCCTTTTATAAAATTCGTTAAAAGAACTTTGTTCTTTTCACAAAACTACAAAGCCAATGTTGTAGAGTTTCTTTCGAAAACTTGTGTAAAGACAGTAATATCAAAAGTTGAAAGATAAGAGAGGTTGAGAGTTGAGAGATTTCGACACATTAATTTTTATACTGGTTCACCCCAAACCGTGGGTTACGTTCAGTCTTCAGATGTCTTTCTGAGATTTCACTTGCTCTTAAACACGTTACAAGTATTCTTTGTTTCCGAGCCTCTTCAGGTCTCTTACAATCAGTATTCTTTTACACTTAGCCTCTTCAGGCTATTTGCACTACTTTCACTCTGAAAGGTGTTTCGAGCTTTGTTACAGAAAACTAGCTCTAGATTTTTCGCACAATATTTTCTCTGAAAAATGCTAAGCTTTTTATTTCGATAGCTTGTCTAACTTTCAGTAAGTTCTGCAGTCTTCGACTTAGACTCATATTTATAGCCTTTGTCTTCAACTGCTTCTTGAAAACTGCTTCTTGATCTTCCAAGAATCGGTTATTCAGTTGAGTTCTGTAACTAACTCAGACTGAATCTTCTGTCTTCTTTCTTTCGTCAACTTTCCAAATTTGCTTTCGTCTGCTTTTTTACTTGGCTTTCGTCTGCTTTTCAAATTTGCTTCCGTCTTCTTTTTTACTTGACTTCCGTCTGCTTTTCTAATTTGTTTCTGTCTGCTTTTCTACTTGGCTTCCGTCTGCTTTTCAAATTTGCTTTCATCTGCTTTTTCTACTTTGCTTCTGTCTACTTTTCAAATTTGCTTCCGTTTGCTTTTCTACTTGCTTCCGTCTGCTTTTCAAATTTGCTTCCGTTTGCTTTTTTTACTTTGCTTCCGTCTGCTTTTCATTCGTCTGCTTTTTGTTCGTCATCAAAATCATTAATCATAAAGTCATTTTGACTTAACAATCTCTCCCTTTTTGATGATAACAAATACTTTTATTAGTAAGATGAAAAACATTACAGATTATAACCAAAAATTACAAGGTAAAGAAC
Source organism: Erythroxylum tenue (assembly GCA_027568955.1). NCBI lineage: Eukaryota > Viridiplantae > Streptophyta > Magnoliopsida > Malpighiales > Erythroxylaceae > Erythroxylum > Erythroxylum tenue. The sequence continues at coordinate 28,137,694 of JAOSBM010000006.1, forward strand.
TTTAGAACTATATCTTCTTGCGTTCTTCCTTTCATTTTTCTCCTTCTCTTCCTTTCATTTTTCTCCCCTTATCTTCTATTTCTTATTTCTTTCCTCTTCTCCCCTATTTGTTATTAATCAAAAATTGATCACAACCAAAAGTGCTGTAATATTTCTTTCATCATTTCCTTAATCTCTTTGACTTCTCTTCGTAGTTGAGCTACTTCAGCATATAAGTCAGGTGCAGTTGTCGGTTGATCATCATCCTTAGGTTGTTCTTCTTCAAAAGCAACTGTAGTGTTGTATGCATCTGAAGATGGAACACTTGCTTCAATGATCTCTAGGGTAGGAGGTTGTACAAAAAGATTAGGTTCAGGAAGATCTAAATCATCAGAAGTTGGCAATAGTCTGACTCGTCTTCCAAGCAAGGGTAGAACCTCTTCAATTGAAGATATATTTCATAATGGCCTATAGCGCATAATCACCTTCACAAGGGACTCAATTATGCACGTAAAATCTCCAATTCTGATGGTGTTGTACTTCCCTTCAGTAAGTCTTCCCCCCACTGGACAAGGTTCGTACATAGATTTACTACCACTGCTCCCTGATTCTTTAGAAATGTGATGGGAAATGGAGGTTCCCGTCATATTCATTGTTGCAAAGCACGCTTCATTTATGAGTCACACTTCTTCTGCAATTTGATCTGATGTTAGATCATCTATCACCCCTTCTGGGTATAGCTTCATCTTCGCTTTCTCAACATTGGTTATAATGTGACACTTCGGTTGAACGTCGGGCACTGCTTTTAGCACTGTTTTCTCTGTGATTGGGAAAATAGTGTATGGTTGCTTCGTCATCTATGTGGGATATGGTTTCTTTCCCTCATACTTCAAAAACCCATAGAAGCTCTTCTCGTCTTCATTTAACAAATGTATTGCACCGCTATTTACCCGAATAGGTTGAAAATCTAAACTTTTAGGGATTTCCTTGATGATTATTGAAGTACTTTTTTTCTTCACAGGTTGGACTTCTTTAGTCACTCTGATTCTCAAATCTTCTTTCCTTAGAAATTGAGAGGAGTTAACCTGTACTATACTACTTTCTGCTGATTTTTTCGTGTGATCATCATTGGAAGTAGCCTTCTTCTGACTAGCTTTCTCCTTTTGAACAGCAGTGGGAGTGGCCTTCTTCTGACTGACTTTCTCCACAGTAGGAGTACTCTTCTTCTGACTGATTTTCTCCATTTTTTCAGTTTCAATCAGTCTTGGAGTCTTTTGAGGTTGTAGCTTCTGCTTCTCAAACTCCAATTTTCTTTTACTTTCAGTCTCTTTAGCCTGTTTGGCTGTATCTTCTCGTAAGATAAAGACTAAAGATCTTGTAGCTTTAGGTGCTCGCAACTCAGAGTTTTCTACTTGATTCAAGTCTTTGGATTGCTTTTCCTCTTGCTGTCTCAAGGTTCGAACTCTAGGTTATCTTCTTGTTTGCTTCGGAATTTCACTCAAGAGTATCTCCCTTTTTCGCTTTAAAGCACCTTCTTTTATAACTCACACCCTGCTACCTTCTTTTTGAGGAATCATCTTTTCTTTCTCAAATTTTTCTGATGATTTCCTTGCTTCAACCATGGGCAAATTTTCACTGACTTGTGATTTCGAACTTTTCGCAGGAGATTTCTTCCTTATAAGCTCCCCCTCAGATCTTGCTTTAAGCTGAGAAATTGCTTCTCCTATATCCAGATTCTTTAAGCCCATTTTTGCAATTGTTGCTGAGTTAATGAAGCTCTTCACATTATACTTCACTCTGTTTCCTTTATCCAGAAGGATTCCAGTCTCCATGAATATCCTTGTCAGCAACATTCTATAAGGATAGCTGTTTGTATCCTTCATCGCCTTAACCATATACTGAAAAATCAGAAATGGTAGATCAATAGTTTGGCGATTCAACAGATAAAATAGACATTGTTCATCTAAGGTCGTCACCAAATTTCTTGAATCTGCCCTTGGTAGAATGCAATTGAACAAAATTGTATGTAAGACCCTAGCCTTCGGCACTAGACTTGAGGTCTTTCTCTCCGTTGGGTCGTTGTCTCCATACAACTGTTGATTTACTTCTTCTTCCTTAATGCTGAACTTCGTCATCCATCTTGCTTTGCTAGTAAGCTTTTCTCTGACAGATGGACATTTAGTAACCTTCTCCACTAAATCCATCGTTACAATGACAGTTAGTCCATCTACTGTTGAAACAATAGCCTTATCTACCAGCTTCACATTCTTCCAGAACTCGTACACTTCATTCTGATATATAGGTTTTCGAATCTGAAAGAAATTTCTCCATCCTACTGCAATTATCTCTAGTTCAGTATCCATGTTGTCTTTTCTCAAGGACTCAAAATCAACATGTCTTTCGTAAACCATTGCTTGCTCCATTTGCTGCTATGATGGGTAAAAGATTGAATGCACAGATTTTTTCTTTGTAAAGGTAAGGTTGGCTACAGAGATTTGAAAGAACTGAGAGATGAAGAGTTCTGGGTTAAGAATACTCCAAATGTTGATGTTTAGGACATATCAAGAGTGTTCTAGAATAGGTGAGGTTCTCAAAGATATGATAACTTTTCCCTCTAAAAATACCCTTGTGAGAGAAGTTACCGTCCGTAACTTACTGTTACTAACGCCATTAACTTCTACTTATCATACGATTGATCACTTAACATCACCATGTTGAGGTTCCGTCTGATTTCTTTAAATCGTTCTTCACTTATTGGTTTTGTGAAGATGTCCGCCCACTGAAACTTTGTCTCCACAAACTGAAGACTCACGATCCTCCTTTGAACGTAGTCCCGCAAGAAGTGATGTCTAACTTCAATATGCTTCACTCTCGAATGCTAAATTGGATTCTTTGATAGACTGATGGCACTGGTGTTGTCACAACGAATCGAGATCTCCTCTTCTTGTACTGATTAGTCCTCCAGTTGATATTTGATCCACAATGTTTGTGAACAGCAGCTTGCGGTAGACATGTACTCGGCTGTGGCAGTTGATAGCGAAATTGAGCTTTGTCTCTTGCTCGACCATGAAACCAGGTTTGGTCCAAGAAAGTGACAGACTCCACTCGTACTCTTCCTATCAATTCTATCACCGGCATAGTCCGCATCACAATATCCAGTCAACCTGAAATCTTTA
>JAOSBM010000006.1:28142567-28153650 GCA_027568955.1 Erythroxylum tenue
TTGAAACAAGAAAACATGTTGTGTACCCGTTGGTTTATTTGTTATTGAAGCTAGCATTGATCTTGCCTGTCGCGACAGCAACGGTAGAAAGAACCTTCTCTGCAATGAACTTTATCAAGAACCGTTTGCGAAATCGTATGGGTGATGAGCTATTGAATGATTGTTTAGTTACTTTTATTGAAAAAGATGTATTTGATAATGTGAAGAATGAGGATATCATCAAACATTTTCAGAATATGAAAACTCGTAGAGAGTATGTTTGAAAACAATTAGTTTAAATATTTTGTATTTAATATTGCAATATTTATTTTATGTTCTTGTTTAATAGAATGGTGAAGTATATAGTTATGTGGATGCGAAGTCAATGTGGATCGTTTATTTGTACAAATAATTTTTTTTCTTATTTAATCTTTTTGTATATTAATATTTACCATTATTAATATATATATACATTCCCCTGAAACAAATTCCTGGCTTATTACAAGTTGTTGCTCTTGAATGCTTGAGGCTTTTCACTTATATTTGACTTGATATCATCTGTGCCAATCGAACTCCTAACTTTGGCGAATAAAGACAATGGTAATAGAAATAAAGGATACGTTTGCTAGTAAACATTTGCAATTGCAATTCTGGAAAAAAAATTTGACGAGGTGATATGAATCATTTTGGATTGATCACGTACATATTTCATAGGTTGGTTTTCCGATATGCATGGATCCATGTGCGATTATGATCTATCGAGCTAATGATTAGAATTCCTGTTATTATACGATTTTAACTATATATTGGCAATCCCTCTCCTCCCATTATTATAATATTTGCCTTATTCTAGTTTGGGATTGGGCCAAAAAAGCTATATGTGCCTTACTTCCTCTATAACGGCTAGTCTCATTCAACTCCATTTACCATACGTACCTTTGTACGTTTTCAAAATATATTATTCTGTTTACTCTTTTCCGTTGTTCTTAGGAGAGTCAGGACACGTCCATTTCTCGCCCCTCCCAATTTGCCATTCTCGTACAATGTGGGCCAGATTGCAGTAAATGATGAGGCCAATGACCAATATTACGAAAATTGTACTGCAATCGACAGGATGATAAAGTATTATTTAGGATTTTTTTAAATTATAAAATAATTTTTTAAATTTTAAAAATGACAAAATAATCCATAAATATATTATTTTATTCAATTTTTTTACTTAACTTCAATCATATCTTACGAAATTATAATAATTTATTAATATTATTTACACATTTTTAATAAATTTTAATAAATTTAATTTCAAATATTATCTTTATATATTTCAAAAGTTATTATACTATTTTTCACTTTTATATATTTAAAAGTATATATATTATCAATATAAAACATATAAATTTTAAAAATATTAAATATGATTGTATTAAATTAATATATTTATTTATGTAATATATAACCATTTGAATTAGTCTAATGTTATAAAAACATCATTTAACACATTCTTACTTGTATTTTTATTATTTATAAATAAATTATAGACAATCTTATCATCTTATTTTTTTTAATAAGTAATTATTATTTTATATAAGAGAAAATTTAAGTCTTTCAATTTAGTCCTAATTTTTTTAAATTTGTAAGTCTAACCGGTATTCTAATTACTAGCCTGTATTAGCCAATACCAAAATTTGGTACAAAACTTTCTTGTTCGGTAATAGATTTATTAAAGAATAATTCTATTAGGCATTAAACCTTAAAAAAATAATTATATTCAAAATTTTACTTTTCTTATGTGCTAACCCTATCAATCAAAATTTGTAAAAGAATTGTTTGATGAGTAATGAGAGTCTATGACAACCATTCATAAATATCCCCAACATATTCTATCTTGAAGTGAAAATCGTCCCTTACCATTTCTTTCCCCTTTTTTCTATGTTTGGGTCTTTTTTCACTATCGATTAGAGTACATCCCATAACACAAACTAGAGAAAGTAAAACAGAAATAAGTTTCGGACGCGGTGAATTAGGATTTCTGTAGGCTTCGGGAGACCTATGCTTACAGGTTTGGTTCTAGCCATTGGACTTGGTATCCTAATCAACCCTCTGCGGTATGAGAACGTTCGCACGCCTCCTTTTGATCCAATGCCGTGTCACTCCGTAAAATTCTTCTCAGTCTGGACCTAATTCTATGCGATTAATCAAGAACTTATCCCATGGACTAATCCATCAGGCAACTGCAAAGGCTCCTTAATTTCGCTGATACGCAGCTAAATTTATGGAATAATCGAAACAGGGAAATAATGTAAATGAAAAATCTCTTGCTGAGTATTATTGAATAATGATATACGTACGTATTACAGTCGAGGCTTGTTTTTCGAGAAGTTTCACTTGTAGTTAAAAATATATATATATATATATATATTTAAATTTATTCCCAACATGACAATTGAAAAATCGTATAAGTGGTTGTTTCACCAACTGTTTGATTTGTTTATGGCAAAAACAAATAACAGAAAAAATTAAAAGCACCGAATTAAGCGATACCGAGATTTGTTAACGAAGTTCAACACACCTTATTTATGTCTGCGGGGCCCTCACCTAACTTAATCACGAAAGTGCAATAGATTTATATAAGGTCTCACTGAGCCAAAACCACTCTATCCTTATAATTATCTCTCAACTCATTTTTCGTAACACCTAATAATACGACCGACTCGTGTTAACCTCGATAGAGGATTTTTCTAAACAACTTTTAATTGAAGACAATTAAACATCCAATTCAAGTAATCAATTAACTAAGAACAGAACAATAATACACTTGAGATAAAATAGAAGAACAACTTTCTGAAATAGATTTGAAAGTTGTCTACACGTTAAACTGATTCACAGCAGTGGCACACCCAACTATTAATCCTTGGTAGAACACCCACGCACTACATTCAATGTCCCAGCCGTTAGCCACAAGAAAAAATCAACACCCAGCTAAGACAAATAGTCAATCAACACTTATAGCAATCAATCAGCCAAGTTTTTCAACGTGTACCAATCCATAGAACAACTAATCAACATACAACTTCATGAGAGAATTCGATGCTTCAAACCCAGTTATATGCTTAAAAAAAAAACACTCATGTTTAGCAATTTTTCACACGAAAACCTTTAACACCATCATCCAGAATTCTAGTCATGCACCACAAACAGAGAACACACACGAACACTGACGGAGCTATATGGGAGCCCCAGGTGCACTGAGCCCCCCAAGGCTTTTTTAAAAATATTTTAAATATGTATACATATATAAAAATATATAAAAGAATGGAGTTATTTAAGGGTTAGTGGTGCATTGGGCCTCCAAAATTTAAAAAATTAATATTTGGGCCCTCTTATATTAAAATTCTGGCGCACACGAAACAAGATAGATGCGTTACGCCCACAAATCAAAACAGCTGTATATCACAAACACAGAACACCCATAATCACTTCAGCTATTTTTCACAAAAAAAAAACAATTGACGCGCCCACCAAAGAGCACTAAAGATAACTGTCAATTAACACCCTAAAATCCCACCCCACCAAGACCAATGTCCATCCGAAAACCCATAGCTGCACTTCAGAAATTCCAGCGGTACCCCTCAACACTCACACACGTGATCACCACAATACATCTGAAGGCAGACTCTAATTCAGTATATAATTCTTTCACAACTATAAGATTATCCACTGTGGCTTTTTGAATCCAAGTCAAACAACAATAATATCTTATATGCCTAATTAATAAATAAAATATCAAAACTAAATAAAAAGATATATATTATATATCTTAACAACTTCCCCCTTTTTGGCATTTTTGTCACAACTGTTAAGCTCCCCTAAATAACATAATTGGACATATGAATATTGAATTCATAATGGTCCCCCTCAATCTAAGATCCAATAAAACACAAATAAATCAAACACAACTGAAACAAATCAAACACAAGTTCAATTCAAGTCTTATTTTCTTCCCTTTGGGACAACATATGCCAAAAAGATACTCAATGAGTTACGGGAAATCATAGAACTAGCTGCTTTAAGTGACGAAGAGCGTCACTTGCCACTTGAATAATGCTTTCAATCCTCTTAATTTCAATAAAGAGAACTGCATGAGGATTGACAACAGTTGCCCCCGAGCCATCCGAGGGGCCAAATATGGTGTACGACAAATCCACTTCCCGTGGTTGCCTAAAATCCTTCAAGAGATGTTTATCATGGGCACCAACTCATGTATACTTGACTCCATCTCTCAATGGCTAACATATCTTCAATAACGAGACGTCCAAGATTTAATTGCATCCCAGTACCGATCATATAAATCAATTTGGCCAGATCTGAGTCATAGTGCTTTGGAAGCAGTGAGGCTTGTAGTAAATGTCTCTCCGATAATAAAGTGTCCAGTTTATGTTGTTGAAAATCCTCTAAATTGATTAGACAGTTGAGAACGAACTTGACAGTGTTGAGAGTCACTCATTTCTGTTCAGCCGCGGAGGAGTAGAACTTGAAAGAAATCACATCGTCCATTGTCAGGCGAATAGAATTAATGCGTCTAGGTGGTCAGATTATTTTCCGAGCCCGCTCCTTTGTACATTTCTAAGGAGTCGTAGGAGACGCAGTTAGTGGAGCAGCTACCACGGGAGTCTCATCGGAATATGAAGTAGCATCTTCAACTAATTAAGGATAATCTAACTCGAACAACGTCATCATTTAGATCTGGTACCCTTTCCTGAACAGAAGTAGTATCGGGAATATCAATAGGAGCAGCCGAAGACGACCCAGGCCCGGTGAGTCTCCTTTCGGGTGTCAAGTTGAGCATTAATGAACTTGAAAGATGTGACGGAGCTGTTGTTTTCTTTTCTAACACTGAAGAGGATGTTTTCTCTTTGTTCTTGCCCATATTATCAGAAAAACAACAGAGACTCAAACAAAATCAATAAATGGAGCTATCGTGAAGTGAAAAGGAGTACTATCATAGAGAGAGAAATGAGTCTTCAATGAAGTTCCACATATCCCACACAGATGCTAAGTCTACGGTAGAGAAGTGTTCAATATAATTGCGTGGGTGCTTAGGAGCGTAAGACCCGATAGAGATGAGAAGGGGATGAGGCTTCAATGGTGGTGTTCCTTAAATCTGACGCAAATGGTACTCCCACGGTGAAGAAACCTTCAATGCAACCACTTGAGTGCTTGGGAGCATGAGAGTTGACAGATATGAGAAAGGGATGAGGGGCGCAGGCAACAATAGAAAGAGTACTTAGGGATTTTGAATCCTTTGGATGAAAACGCAACGTTTCGTTTTTTAGGAAATAATACATCAATAATGTAAAACACAAAGTCTAAAGGCCCTCAAAGATATTCACCAACTGCTTTTCCGTAGATACATGTGACAAAGTGACTATTTTGCTTTCCACAAGCTCTCGAATAAAGTGGTACCTCAGATAGATGCGTGTAGCCAATATAATATGGAATATTAGGTGCCTCAACTAATCACTCTTATTATATCTGACGATTACCACTCAGTCTTGTTCAAAACCACATGCATAATTAGAAAGAAGAAAGATAATATTTAGGAACCAAATAGTAAAAAATAAAAAATAACAATAACCATGAAAGTATCTCACATATGCTATATTTGTTAATATCTTGATATCAATACATGTGAGGAAATATCATAAATCCTTCTAAAAATTCCATCAAACATTACTCACAAGATCCATCTTACGTTAATTCAAGAAATACCATAAATGAATACAATAGTACCATTACTCTTTAAAGACAATACTGATACTATATAAACTCCATAAGCCAATACAAAATAGACCATTATCTGAAACAAAAAATAACACTAATCTTTTAAAAAATATCAAAACTATATATAAAAAATTACCATCAATTATTTACAAAACAACATGAACCAACAACATAAAATGCATTAACCATTATGTAACTCTGGTAATGAGTACACATTAATATTGTTAGGTAAGAGTCCTCTTCAATGGAATTAATCCTTTATAATCTGAGCCTTAAGAGGAAAGATATAGAGAGACACAAATATAGAGTAAGACCTATAAGTGCTTATATATTCGTTATCATAATCTTAGTTTTGATTGGTAGTATACCTAAGAAAAGTCTCAAGGATTATGTTTTAGCCATTCACTTGCTCATCATAGTGAAATTATGAGTTTTTCAATAAAAATAGGTGGAAAATATTCAAAAGAAAATAAAAGAAAACTTTTGGTTTAATATTGTGCATTTTAAAGTGGGCAGGATAAGAATGCTAGAACATAATACATCATTTATGTTAAGTACTCAAAAGGATTGGCATATTCCCTCAATTAGAAATAATAAAAATGACAAAGATGGGGATGATGCTAGAGGGAAAAGAAATTTCATCAAATATTTTAAAATAAAATAGGTGAGAAAAGACAACTTATGAAAACATATGTATCTTAAATCCTTACAATAAGCATTATTCCTCTGTGCATAAAATACCTTTACTCATTTCAAATAGGAACAACATTGTCTGTAATTTGTCAGTATCACAAATGAATAAAAAAATATCATAGTTTCATTATTACAGTACCATTAATCCTTACATAGAATACCATACCTTCATATAATAATAAACCCTCACAATAAACAATTAGTGTTATATTTACTTTGATATATCAATACCACTACTGAGTACAAATAATACCATAAGTCTATTAAAACTATATCATGATTCCTTATACACAATACGACACCTCGAAATAGAAAATATCAGCACATATTATAAATTTATCTAAAACTCCTATTTTACTAATGTATTTATAAATATGTTTGATTTTATAACTAATACCATAAACACTTTCAAACATCTCCAAATTTTCATAAAGGGACTAAACTTTTTATATCTAAGGATTGCAACTTTGACTTATTTGTCATATATAGTTAATTTAAATCTATAATAACTATCAAATTAGCTCAAATATACAATAAGCTTTATGAAATTGTCAATCTAATTTCTTAAAGTACAAGAGGTTTTGTTTAATTTTGTAGCTAGTATACCATTGACAATTTAAAAATCTCCAAATTTTACCTAATTCATCAAGTTTAAACTATTAAAATAAGCAAAAATAGTTAGATAGAATGAAAGTAAAGCTAATAAAAATCAAATGTCTAGTCCCTCTCTTCTTCATATATTCACATAGCGATAAATATGGCCATGTTCAAATCAAAGTAATAATCTAAACTTAATTCAGAAATTATCATAGGAACAAACACATCTATTTATAAAATCATGTGTAAATGTTGAAATAACATAGGAAATAACACATAAGTTATTTCAATCGTGTACTACTCCATTTATGCTCTATAGAGCAACGCGAACAGGAATACTTTTACGTTAAGATATTATATACTACTCCATATCTTCTGTAAAGAAAAATATGATATTTAAACACACTTGTGTTTGAAACTACTAACACAAGCATAAACACACTTGTGTTTGAAACTATGTAATTAGACCTAGATCCCATTATGAGTAATAACACACTTATGTTGTAATGTGTGTACTACTCCCAGTATGCTATACTAGAGGACATAGCTAAGATCACCCCTATGTTGGATGTCATGTACTACTCCCTATCTTCGCCACATTCACAAGATTTAATACTATGTTTAGGGACTTCACAAGATTTAATACTATGTTTAGGGACATCTACAAAAACTAAGAAGCTATATAAAACCATATTTTTTTATGGAATAAATTTTCCTAAAATTATTTGTTATGCTTGAACTTGGATAGAATAGTTTTCATATACAATTAATTTACATTTTAGGATTCATTTAAGTAACGAAGAATATGATTTTTATCACAAAAAATTAATAAATAACATATGGTATACGATCTTTGGTTCTTCAATTCACAATACCAAGAAAAAGTAGAAGAATATAACTTCAGTTGTTATACATTATCTTTGATTCAAACATTTCAATCTTCTTTCCATATCTCACCAACCACAATATTAAATCCACCATCCTACATTTGGTATTTAAATATATCAACTACTTCTAGGATTTTTCAAGGACATTAGCAAGTCAGTATAAGTGGTTGAAGTTACGCATATAATATGTTCACATTTTGGAAAGAGAGTTTCTATTAGACACATACACCAATACTTTTAAACATTGTTTATTCTAATTATTTATGACAGCCTACACATATGCATTACCAAATCATACTGCATATTTTACCTGCTAATTAAGTGGAATGAAATAGCAGTTCATATTTATAACTCTCTCTTGATTGTCATTAAAAAAAGTATCCAAAATTTCCTCCTATGTCATTACCACTCCTAACTAACAACATTAAACAATTAGTTATATATATAGTCAATCATTCCATAACATCATTAAAAAATATATATTAAGTATGTGTATTACTGCCAATATGAATATTCAATAACTAGCCTCCTCTTTTTACGTTTCTTATTTTAGAACTCTTCCTCTCAACAGTTTAAAATTCATGTCCATGGCCTACAATATGGTCCAGAGACAACAGGTCCTTCAACTTAACATCTTTTGGAAGGGATTTAGTATGACTACAATGACCATCAATATCCTCTAACATAATTGCAATTACACGTAAATTTTTTATTTGCATCCTCTAATATATTAAATAGTTAGTAAAATTTTGATTCACTTTATTTCATGTAATCAAGGGTTTTATAGAAAGTTGTTTCCAATTTTCTTGTTCTGTTAATAGTAATATCATCATCCTTCCAAACGTTATCAACCTTTATTTTCATATACCACCAAATAACATCATTATGTTGCCTCTTAACAAATAGATATTTTAGAATTTTTTTTGACCTTCAACATACTATAATATTTGAACATGTTTTAATACAAAATACTCTTAAATTCAAATAACAAATAGTTTCACTTGGCTATGACTCACTGAATGTAATTATGTACAACCTAAGAACATTGCACCTTCACCCATATCTTTTACCTTACATAACTTGTTATTTGTTTCAATCTAACTTTTTCTAACCTCTTAATACTTCACATTTATTAGTTCTTCTTGTACAATACAAAATAAGGTATTAATGTATAGCTTCTAAAAATCCTTCTCAATATCATATCCTATCACAAATGATGCAATACTGCATGTGCACAAGTAGTCAAACTCCATTTAATGTTTAATTTTTTCTTTGATTATTTCATCATATTACTTAATAAATTGTCAATACGTTACAAGCATGCATATAGAACTCAAAGTAAGCATTCATTCCGTCACTTATTTATGTCATTGATATGCCTACTAAAAGTATACCCTTACATACAATGTAACCCACCTTATCGGATCATATAATAAAGGCTTCAACCATATATTATTTTCCAAGTTAAACTCCACAACCATTTCATTCTATTTTGTTAAACATTATTCAATGTTATTGACATCATATATAACATTCATAAATGTGTCTTTCAACTTATTATATGTACAAAATTTCTCAAGTAATTTTTTTATTGGGCCCCGTTCCTGAAGTCCAAGATGTTGGACCTCATTTCCCGAGCCCAACTATCTGGAGTCAAAAAGTGTGAGCGCGTTTCCTTGTAGGGTTATCTCAACGAACCCTCCCTGTCTTTCGATCAATCACAAACAGTAACACAGAAGATGTTTGTGAATAGTAACACAGAAGATATTCATGAACAGTAACATAGAAGATGTTCATGAACAGTAACACTGAAGATGATGATGGACAGTAACACAGAAGATGTTCATGAACAGTAACACATAATATGTTCATGAACAGTAAAACAGAAGATGTTTGTGAATAGTAACACAGAAGATGTTCAAGAATAGTAACACAGAAGATGCACAAAACTAAGAAGATAGCAAAACTAAGACGATAGCAAAACTAAGACGATAGAGAAACTAAGACGATAGCAAAACTAAGACGATAGCAAAACTAAGACGATAGCGAAACTAAGATGATAGCAAAACTAAGACGATAGCAAAAAACTAAGACGATAGCAAAACTAAGACGACAGCAAAACTAAGATGATAGCAAAACTAAGACGATAGCAAATTCATCAAACTCAATCTAAAAAATAACATAATCATACATAAACGAACTTCTCAAGTTCTCTTTCTCATTTCTAAACAAAGTCAATGTTTGAACAAGCTTTACTTACATATCAAATTACACATCAATATTAATACAAAATACAAAAGATGCTCATGTTTGATATGCCTATAAAGCTAGCCAATTGCTACTAACTTAGTATAAAAGATTTTTAATTGTCTTGGAGTGTCCGAATGCCTTGCAATGATCACTGATCTTCTCGATCTACACCTGAGGAGTGGGAAAAATATTAGGTTGAGCTACACAGCTCAGTGGCTAAGATATTTATAGCCATTGGCAATGAGCCACACAATCAAATATATATGTATATTCATATAAGCATATTCATCTTATCTTAATCCAACGATATAAAATCAACATTCACAACACATAGATCAGTACATCATCACATTAAACATATTTGATGTCATTTAGTCATCCAAGCATAACACACAATTTGCATCATAACTTAGCATGTCAAAATACAAATGCACACACAATTGGCTCGAGGGTTCCGTGGAATAAAACGGGAGAAATTGAAGTTTACACTGTGAACGAAACGAGTCCACTTTTTGGATCTCGTGGGCTATAAGCAGGCAGCCGGGAGAAAGCTTTACGTCAACGTGCACGTGACTACGAAACAGTTCCTCTCTCGCCCAAACACAATCAAATCTCATGCTTGATTCAATCATTCACAATCTCATTTTCTCATGCCTTTTCTTATACAAAATGCCATGAATCAATTCAAGGGCATAACATGATCATACACATCATTTAATTGTTTTATCACAATGTCATACATCATAATGAAGTTTTCACATCACAACATTTTAAGCAGGTCATTTTAACACACAATACACACACAAGGCATTGTGCCCTTTACACAATAACTATAAATAAATTACCCACCTTATAACTCTTGAAATCCAAATTCAATTGTGTCCTTCCTCTTGCTC
>JAOSBM010000006.1:28157290-28168169 GCA_027568955.1 Erythroxylum tenue
TTGGGTTTAACATATTGGATTAATCTTTGATGAATTTTATATGCATACTTTTATGAATAATTTGTATTTGTTTTCACTAATTTTTTAATAATTTTTTATCATATATATTGATACAAATAGGTTCTGGTTACCCTGAGAACCGAACCTGAAAATAGGTTAACCAATCCTATAGGTTCTTTAGGTTCAGGTTCGTGAAATTGCCAAACCTGACATTTAGGTTCAGGTTCAGGTTACTTATAAACGGGTCAGGTTATCCTATCATGAACACCCCTACCTAAATGCATATAAGACAAAAACAATACACATATTAATTGCACGAGCAAAAAAAGACAACACATAAGAAATATAGATATTGATACATCTGGGGAATCTTTGTCGTGTGAGAGAAACACATAATATAATAACAATATGGTTATACATCTTCATCATGCTACAAGTGCTGGATTCATATCCCTCTTCTATTGCATTTATGGAAGTGATTTTCGATTTCAGCTTAGCCACGTTTTCATAAGCGGATCATATGCAAAATACAGTATTCTTCAGCAATAATTATTCATTATGTGCGATGAAAAATTATAAGTTTCTAAACCATACTCTAATATCACATGTAAGAAGAAATTGATTTTCTCTACATGATAAAGAATCTTGAAACTAATAATTTTCACATACCTAAATTTGAGGAAGAAGACATGATAACAATTACCTTTGTCTTTTTAGAACAATTGGATTCTCTCCCCTTCTCCCTTTCTTCCGTTTATATTTTTTTTTAGATTGATATGCGTAAGTTTTTCTTAAACATATTTATTAGAGCAGAGAGAGAACTAATTGTATATGTGCCTTTCTTTTTAATATGACACGCCCATCAAGTATCAATCTTCCTTAATAATATCATATTTGAGTAGCTGTATCTGAATGAAAAGTTACAAGCTTCAATCTGTAATTTTTAGGCCACTTGATAAAGTTGCCTTACGGTAACTTCTAACAATATTTATCTATCCTCCAAAAGTATCGAAGACTTTTCTACAGCAAAGAGTATGAAGAGGGTGGAGTGTGAAACCTATTTCCCTGAAGAAAGGCTTTTAAGTTATTAAGTTAGTTTTAAGCAATTTTTAAAATTTTGATATTGTTATAAATTAATTAATTAATTATGCGAAAGAACTATCATATATGACAATCACATGACAAAAATTTAATCTGACCTAACTTACTACATCATCAAAATTAACGTAAATGTCGAGTTTTTTTATAAATTTAAAGTTGAAGTATTTTATTATTAGTTTTTAAATTTTAGGATATTATCACAAAATTGAATAAAATTTAAGATTTGTTTTATAATTAACTTACGAATATTAGCTTTTTAATCATTAGTCTGTTAATAATAATTTGTTTTTACATTAAAATAAAAGTATTAATTTTTGAGTGCTTAGTTTACTAATGCTCTTTATTACCTTTACTAATGGTCTTTATTACCTAACTTTCTGGTTAATATTCAAAAATTTGTTTAATACATATATAAAATATAACAATTTTTAAAAAGATTGATAACAAAGTTTTGATACGATAGAGTAGATACAATAAAAATATGTTACGCCTTTAAAATTTTAATATTACTTTTGTAATTAAATATTTAATTTAATACCTTAAAATTTTAAAAAACATAGTAGTATGTTTTAGATGAAACTTAGAAATTTATTTATCCTTTTTGCAAATATAAAAGCTTAGAAAAGAAACGGAACTAGAGGATCAATTTCTGTTGGGGTTGGGAACTTACAAATTCTGTGAGCCCGAACCGCATCGGAAAGACGAAAAGGGATCCACCATGGACCGAGAAACCCTGTGTCGGTGGTTTTATCAGTTTCAAAGCCCAAATTCTAACAAGTGACTGAACAGTTTTCGGACATGCCTAGTTTTATTTTGTAGGTGCATTCATTTTAATTTTTCAAAATATCTAAAATCGAAAACTGATTACTACTTCTTGAAACCAATTTATAGAAAATAGATGGATTACTTCTCTTGCGCATTATCTGAATAAATTCAATTAGGTGTAAAGAGGCGTACAAAAGTTAAGTCATGTGTTACGTTAAACTCAGAACCATACATCAATTTTCCACGTACTAGTTGAGAAGGTATTTGCAGCTCTTAACTTCTGATTTTGTCGGAATAATTTTTACTTAATGTGTTTAAGAATAATATGTATTGTATACATCATTGTCTCTTACTAGTTAGTACAAAGGAAGAGTAGTGTGGACCAAAATTGAAAAGTAAAGATGTTTTATTGGTGTCAGATCAGGGGAAAAATGATGTGATCAATATGGGACACGAAAATGTGGTCAGGTTTCTCTTATCTTAGCTTTGTGATTAGACAGAGAAGGGTTATTTCTTCTCAAGGCACCCTAATTGCAACTTTTGACTTAAAAAGGCAAAGTGGATTGGGTACCCGGTTGGACTCAAGGGGGACCAAGGAATCTTAATAAAAGGGTTGACAACCAGTTAATAGCCCAACATTTAAGTTAACTATGGGCAATTATGTGATTAAAATGAATCCCACTAAAACAAGGGAAGTACCATACAGTAACATCACCCATCATTGCTTGGTAAGTTTCCAATGCTTTCTCATCTTTTTTCCACCATCATATCAAAATGGATGGGAAGAAATTATTGAAAGGTTCTATAAATATATGCATTTTAATCGATATCTTTAACAAAGATGAATAATCAGATGTTGAATATGTTGGAGTGTTGTGAATGGAGGTGATTTGTGGGTAGCGTGAAACTTGCACACCCTTGGTGGTCCAAAGAGTAATTATTTCAGGGACAAGAAATTGAAATTCTATTTAATCTTTCTCTTCTCTATGGAGACAAGCAAAAGTTGAGACCCAAGGAGAAGAACCTAATCATTTGAGGAAAGGATGAAGGGAAAGAAATGGCCTTCCAAAGCTTTACTTTCACTATCATTTTGTGATCATCATCTCTTGAAAAGGAAGCTTCATTGTTGGTTGATTGAGACAACCAAGAAAAGTAGTGTACCTTTATGGACCAAAAATACAGTATATATCCACGCCTAAGCTACCCATCCATATTATTATAGCTGCATCTTTAGTACTAATTTTGGACTTTTTAGGCTACTGTGCATCAGTTAATGTAACATCCGTGAGAGTCCCTGCATGTGACCTTCAAAGTGTCCCCATCGGCCCCACGATATATATATATGAGATCAGTCTATTTCACTAAAACTACTTACAAGTTGGATTAACTAATTCTATCTTATGAGCTTTATTAAAGAAAATTCGGATAAAATTAGAAAGTACAAGCTTACAAATAGCAATATATATTCTTAATTAAATAAAAAGATTGAAGTAGATACATTTATACATGAGCTAATTACATGCAATTAAAGACACTTAAATAGAAATTGGGTTAAAGTAAGAGAATTGAGAGCTTAATTATCCTCAACATTTTAATCAATTGACTTCTCTAAACAAGCTACTTAGATAAAATTGGTTATTAAATTCCTTAATGGATGATTCAAGTGGTTAGATATTATTTTTAAGTGCTATTTCATCTCCATTAAATAACTCTATATAATTAATTAATTAATTAATTAATTAAAACTTATTGTTTGAGTTAAACATATATATTAGTCCAGTGACTCATTCAAAACATAAAATTATATATCAAGTTATGTTATACACTAGATAATTCATTTAGTATATATTCAAAAAAATTATTGAATATGCGTTTAAATAAATCATTATTGTTAGAACATTAACTCGACTAACTTATCTTAATTGCTTTTTATGGTCCTTAAAACATGTTTTTTTTTAATAATGCTTTTTGGGGCAAGGGGAAATATCAGTGGTTGACTTGAGTTAAAGCATTAATGGATTGAAAACTCAAACCAAAGTCCATGCCAATGGAATGAATTGATATGAAGGGGGGCTCACAACTCAACTTTAGTGCAACTTTCTTTTCTCATGCTTCTGATGATCATGTCGTGGGCTATAGCTCTTATCATCGAGACAAGACATTGAGCATGTGTATTCATAACGATCGATTAGATATGTTTCTTATTTACCCAACAGTAACCTAATGGTGCGGATAAGAGGCCAATCCCATCACTGCGCTAATTCTCACACTAATCCTCAGATTCAACGGCTCACAACAATCCACTTAACCATGTCTTGGTTCAACCGGAATAAAAGGTGTCTTAAGGCTAAGACTTTTGGGATAGTCTCTATGTTTCCACCTCCATGGTAATTAGCTTCCCTTGTTAGTTTTTTTTTTTTTTGGTAACATATAGTTTACTTTAAGTGTATTATACTTGATTTTGATTTCGTGTGTGTCATTTAAAAATAGCCTCTCTGTTAATAAAGAATAAGATTGCGTATTATTAGACATCCGTAAACTCCGCGTCTCAGCAAGATTTTCATTAGGTATTAATGTTTATAATTAATTTTGATCTTTTTATTTGAGTTAATTAGTATTAATCGGATAAGCACTAAGGAAACTGCTAGATGAAAGGATTATCTGGAATTACAAATTGGTTTTGGTCTACTGTAAAACAAGTGTCGGTTTGACCTCCATTAAATACAATATTAACCAATAATATCTAGCAAATGGCTGATTAAACTAATAAATATGAACCCTGACATCCTCACCTACATTTAGGATTAATTGAAAGATGTTCTTTCCTATCTATCTTGAAGAGAGTCGTAAGTTTTCAATGAAAGGGTCAAGTCATTATCGAACATCTTGAAGAGAGTAAAATTGAAGGGAATATTATATTTTAATGGTTCAAATTAGCCATCATGCAACTTTAATTATTTATTACGTTAATCTATCAAATGCGCATTAATTTTATAAATTTTAAAGAAATTATCTTTCCTACTTCTATCGTAAATGCAATTGAGGAACAAGGGGTTGACGTGGCGCAGACTATTGGAGAGACGGGATATGTAGGAGAAAGAAAACTATCATGACGACATCGTATAGGACGTGGAGGAAAACTATACGTGACAATTATAGAATCCTTGTTATGGGCTGTCCGAGGGGTGGGGTTAGTTTGGTCTTTTCATTCCTTTGTTCCTTGTTAAAAATAGTGAAAGAAAAAAGAAACTCCGCGTTTCCATAATTTTTCAAAAAACAAACAAACAAACAACAAGTGTGTCAGAGAGGACACTCATCCTCTACCGCACAATTGGCTTATCTCATAACAATTTCGTGGACTCTTTGATGATCGTTCACAGGCATTTCTACTAACCGGTCTTTTTGATTTCGACTGATAAACTGTACATAACAAGGTTGACCCCATTATTCCGCATGGTCCCACTTTTCGTCATCCCACGTCAGACTTTCATCTGCATTCTGTTGAATCCAGCTGCTGACGTAGCATTTTGATTGGAGGATCATGACTCGTTCCTAACGTAGGATAATAGACTCGATAATCCCCACAGATTTAGCGAAAATAGTTAACATCTTTTAATGGTAATAACACACTTACGAACTTATTACATCATTTTCTCCACAATATTACTATTTTAAAATAATGTTCACTTATTACTTTAAATTTTAGGATGTGTATTAATTATTTCTAAAATAATATAATAAAATATATTCAGCTAATCACTAAATTGTATGAAATTAACTTATTAAATTCTATGTAATTTTATTTAAATAATCATAATTCATATATAGCTATATATATCAAATTTATTTTAGTTCTAAATGATGTCGAAATTTGGTATTTCATATCATTCAAAATGTAATTGAGAGAATGGAATTCAAGTTCAGGTAAGAAAGTTATCATTTTATTAAAAGTTAAATTGTTAAATTAAATTATAATATTTTACTTATAATTTAATTTAAATTCAAACATTTTAATATTTTAAAAAAGAATTTTAATATTTTACAATCAATTCAATTTAAACCTTATCTTAATATCTCCGTCAAATTCTTATTCTAAAAATTCTAACTAGTAATTGTTTTATGGATTCCCTTACTAAATGTGCGTCCAACTCAAAAAGTGAGGCCAAAAAAATTAAAATGATAAAGTTTAACCTTTTTATTTCTTATTTTTACTATTTTTATTACTCATTAAAAAGTACTTGCTTGAACTTTGAGTTTTTTCTTTTATTAATTGCTTAAATTTTAGTTTTTCAATTTTTTATTACTATTTTTATTAATTTTAAAAAATACTTCCTAGAATTTAACATTTTCTCTTTTTTTAATTCAATCAAATAATATGTTTAAATTTTATTTATTTTCCTTTTCCTTTAGTCTATCTTGAACAGTACGAAATATTTTAGTACTTTTAAGATTTTAACTTTAGGTGCTTAGTTAAGAAAAGTTCGACTCTTTCAAACAAGAATAATTGACGACTTTTGCTCTTAGTTGATCATATTCTCCAAATTTTCTTAAAATATTGATTTCTCCAATGGTGCCTCAAAATTGTAGAATCACATCAAGACTTACCAAGGCTATTCATGTATTAGCCGGTTTTTTATATTGAAGGATTAGAACCTTAGACTATTGCATATAAGTCATGTCATTAAGAATTTATGAAATGCATTTCAATCACATGCATATCATTAGCATATACACATGAATTATGATTTAGTACATATTGCAAAGATAATATATGCACTCAATTGACATATTTCAGGGTATGAAAGGTTTAAAATGATCATGATGTGAATTGTGTATTGTTTATGTCTTGAACTTTAGTTTGGTGGATTATAATTAGTAAACTTAGAATTAATTGTTACCATTGAAAAATTGATGCATTTAAATGTACATTTATTTTAGGAAAAATGCTAAGTGGTAAGACAAGTGGACACATAAAAAATTAAGATAACTAAGCCTATAATTGAGTGACATTTGTCATAGGTAATTAATTGACAAATGGCAATGACCATGGAGTGACAAATGGCCTAACATGTTGGTGACAATTGGCAGCCTAAGGAAGGGACAAATGACTTACATGCTTAGGGACATATGTTATGGTAGTAAGGTGACACCTTGCACCTAAGGTGTTAAGCTTCTATACGAGTAAGATCGGTTTTATTCATTTCTTCTTCTTTCTTCTTCTCACACCACCAAAATCCTCTCAACTTTACATCCCTGTGTTTTATCTATGTTTGTGTCCATTTGCTACACCAATAATCTATGCTTTTACCCTTCACAAGATAGTTAAAGAATCAGATTATTGTTGAAAACTACCCGGTTGTTACCTTGAATTTGTGATGATTTTTGCATGCATGAAGAGCTAAATTAGCTTGATCTTTGAAGTGGAAATTTGAGCTAGACAAAAGCACAAATAGACTGACAGTATCCAGACATTGCCGGATCTTCAAGGTAATATCTATCTGGAGCGTACTGTGAGTTAACCTAGATATTTTCTCACTATGTTTGAATTGTTTTTGATTAACTTTTAGATATTGAACTTTCACTGATAGATTGTGATATTCTGGACATTATTGGTATGAGGAGTTTGATATTAGGGATTGTATTGGAAGTGTTTTCAAATTTAATGTGCAATATGAAATGTGTTCTCAACTGTATGTTGAATGCTGGACTCAGATCCGATGATTATGCACACTGAATGAAAGTTACTAATAACATAAGATGTGAAATGATGCATTATATGGCATTGATATGCATGATCAGATAAAAGAGTTGTGACTGGAGTGATCAACGTAAAAAAAGAACTTAAAGCTTAGAAAATGTTCATAAAGAGTCACAGGCTCAACGATTAATGAGCTCAGTATCCACAATAGGTACAGGATAATATCTGAAATGAGTCTGGTATCCACAAAGGATACAGGACAATTAAATAGGCACTCGGTCACAACAAAATAAAAATGAAAGTGGAGTCTCATGTGCAATTTCATATATATCTTTACATGTATCATGTGAATGATTGCAAAGAATGACTAAATTGAGTTGATATAATGGTATGCAATGTTTGGGTACATGTTGATGATATGGATGATTGAGATGAATGATTGAAATATTCTAAAATGATTATATGAAATGTTTATATTCCTAATGAGCTTGTTGAAATATGATGTATACTATGATTAGGTACTAAATTTTGAATGATGTGATATATGAGATTTGATTATGAATGATGTGAGATACTGATTGAACTGTATTATATACTTGTGATGTTTGTGTTCTGTTTTGAGTGAGCACATCGATGATGATTCACTCAGTGAGTTCGCAAAACTCATCAAAATTGTAATGTTAATTTTCAGATACTAAGAAGACCTAGCTTCTAAGGTAATCTAGTAACAGTCTAGTATTGTCAATTTTGAAAACAAGAATAGCTTAAAGGTCTAGTTAATTGATGTCTGAGGAGTTTAGTTAGAATGTTTCTGTTAGCATTCCATTTCATGTTAGATGTTTTATATAGAATAGTAAACTCTCAGATGTTTTTGTAATGTAAATATATAGATTATGGAATGTAATGACAAAGTAAGATTATTTTTGTGAATTAAATGAGGAAATTTCCTTTGAAATACTTGTATTTTTGTGATACCATAATAAGTAAATATGATTGCTCTAACTTGTTATTCTCATATGGTATGTTATCAGATATCCTCTGAATGTTCGGACATATGCTCTATAGTAGTGGTGTGTTACAATTCAAACCCAAAATGATGGTTTTTTCATAACAGAGTATCTCCACTGGCATGCTCTCAATTCAACGCTGCTCCTAATTCGTAAAGGCGATGGAATATGAGAGCCCCCATGGACAGAGGGGCTGCTCGGAACCTGAAGACAACCTTCGACATTGACAAGCAATAACATATAAAGCCTTTCATAAGCATGAAACTGAGTGTGCTGAAAGCATAACTAAGTGATTTCCTTTAGAAAGCACATCAAATCAAAACATGCAATATCCTAGTCATCAATTTCTAACATTATATTAGCATTTTTAAAACACTTGATGGATAAGTTCATCCCAATTCAAGTGATAAAATGTTTGGAAAATTCCTTTCACATCTATTTCAAAAAGAACTAAAATTTCAAAAACCTAAAAGAAATTTTATGAAAACCTAAAGCCTTATAAAGCTATCGTGAAATATGGTTGAAGGGTCACAATTTATGGAAGGGTTTAGGGTAATGACGATTTTGAGCCCTATTTATTAGGTAGATGCACATCTAATAAGAAGGCTTACAAAAAATAAAAATGTCATATAAGATTTTTTTACTAAGAAGTTGACATAGACGTTATGATAGGGTTTTAATTGAATATTTTTAACGGTATAATTTTTTAATATTTAAATTTAAATTAAATTCTAATGAAAATGTTAAAATTCAGTTAACTTTTTTTTATATTAATGTTAACAAATTAAACTCTTCTTTCCTAAGGAAATGGTTGAAAACAAGAAGAAACGAACAAAAAACTAATGACCTTTAAAGTGTGAAACTAAACTTGGTAACCTTATGTCAATATTGTTGGGTTTGAAAGCCACAAATCAAGATTGAAAGAATAATACAATGAAAAGCATACATGGTGGGTAATGTAAAGTCTATATCTAGCTTTTCCTTACTTTTTGACGTCGGCATGGTGACAAAAATCTTTAAAAGATACTCAGGACGATGTGAAAATATGTGTTTGCGTAACCTCTACTAAAAGTAACTTAAAAAAAAAAGGCATGGATTATGTAGTCTCTAGGGTATATATCCCCACGCAACATGTTTTGCCACAATAGGATTGGGCAATAGCTAGCTAATGTCATAGCTAGTTTGTGTCATAATGAAATTAGCAATACTGTTTATTTCCATCACTTCAATAATTCAAGTCAAGCCTTCTGTTGCTTATTCGCAAACTTCTATTTGTGACATAAGAGCAAATTTTTAAATAAAAGGATGTACAATGGAATTTCGACATTCTTTACGTATTTCATGAGAAGAAGAAGTAATAACAATAATTGACTGTGAGTAATTGGGTATCCTATTGAAAGTAATATTCCCAAGGACATTTTTAGAGCTAAATGACGCCAAATTGAGAAGCTTTTTGTCTTGTCTTACAATAACACATAATAAATTAGTGTCGCCAAGACACGTCTGCTTGTTGGAATAATAGCCCAGTTGCTTTAAAAGATTAAGACTTAATTAAGCATGCAATTTAAATTGATTAGCTTTATATTATTTTAGTAATATTATATATAGTTCCTCCCTAAACAATTAATTCACAGACATTATTCGTTTGGAATCATATACAGCCAATATTATTAAGTTTTTAAGAGACACCACCTTTGGGCACTTTCACATCCCGACAAGTTAAAATTTCACGTGTGAGGCGAGATCCTCGTGGCCCCATTAACTAATAATAATAATAATAATAATAATGTAGTAAATTACCTTGAAACCCTTTGAAACTAATTAGAATCTGATCCTATCACGACCGTTTGAGTGTAGATATCAGAGGAATGTGGTCCAATGAATAGTGGTGCAGCGAAACATGGGATTGTGATCTTTTACAAAATAATAAAATAAGAACATTTTATTGTTTTCCCCAAAAAAGATGAAATTGATGAAATGACAGACGAGAAAAAAGAGGCCAAGTATTGTGATGTGAGGGTGTGTGTGTGTGTACTGGCTCTATGTATTCTCAGAGACTATGAGTTATCTTCCTACGTGGACATTGTCGGTCGTATACGTCCATCCATGCCCTCATCATTGAAGATAATAATTCCCGTATCACAATTTAGCTTTAATAAAAAATATTATCCCATTAAAGTTAAAACAAAATAGAGATTTTGTTAAGTTGCATGTTCTCTAAAATTATCATACTCAAAGTTTTTACTATTTTTAACATGATTCTCGTAATTTGTTTATATTCACAATATTGTATGATTTCTATAAAAAA
>JAOSBM010000006.1:28168250-28183699 GCA_027568955.1 Erythroxylum tenue
TTCCCTTCTAGTTTGTAATGAAATTAGGTAATCTTGATTGGCAAGCTGTCCAATCTAACTTGCAATAAAAGCCTGGTTAGAGATAAGAGGGTCTGAGGTTTCCATTGTTTGAAACTACACATGACATGGTGGAAGAGCTAGCTTAACTATGGTTAGTGGACATTTAGCCAAAATTAGAAATTAATCCTCTAGAGAAAACTGATTGCATTGATGGGTTCATGCATTAATTAGATGTTCAATTAATCATTTACCAAAGGAGTAGGGTTCAGTTAGGTACTCCATTCCCAAGTTTCGGTTCCATCATCACTCTTACCCCAACCCCATTTGCCAGAGATTCCAGGGTGGCTGAGGGCAATTTCCAGATAAATTAATCATCCCAAAGTCTCAACCATATCAAGAACTTCACGTTAATCCAACATTTATTGAAGTTTATAAAAATATCTTCACCTTCTCCTTCAATTTAATCATAAGACTAATGCTCTTATTAACACCTAGAACACTTAAGACACCTCGTGGACAACAAAAAAAAAAGTAATAATTAAAGAAAAAAGTGTTCCTCCAAATGCTTGCCATTTATGGCTCATTCAAAAGGGTAAAGAACTAAGACAGGCGAAGGAAATGCTCCTCTAGAGTGAATATTTTTGTCCACCCTCTTTGCCCTTTCTCCGTTTTAAAAATATAGAATCTTATGTTCTCCTTCCTTTAAGAGTCAAATATACATGGAGCCCACATTAAAAGATACCTTTAGTGTCGGCTATACTTAGTCCCACATTCATTATATATGTGAATATTTAAGCTATACAACTTCAAATTCTATACATGTGAATTTCCCTGCCTATATAGTACCTGGCAAGCAAAGTTTAAAAAGAAGCAGGCCTATCAAGTCGGAAACTTCTTATAGGGAGCTATCCTAGTGAAGAAAAACATAAAAATGGCTAATGAACTTATGATCTTCCTAGTAATTTCTTTTCTCCTTGACATATTATTTTATTTTATTTTCCTTAACAAGCCGCACTCTACTCTTTGAATTCTTTTTTTCATGCAAATAAAGCCCTTTTTAAAATAAAAAATTCTTTTGAATGTGTTTTAAATAAATATTGTAATGTAAGTAATAATCTTTAAACTAATGTAAATTATTTATGATAACAACAACACTCGGTAAAAATTTACCTGAAACATAAAATCTAGAGAAGTCCAATAATATGTAGCCCTGCTAAGTTAGGGTAATGTAAACTATTTGTGGGCTTAAATTCACCCTAATAAAGAATGTTTGTATTAAAGAAAGCTATTAGGTAAAGTCCAAGAGGATGAGGTTTAATAGACAAGGGAAGCTTATTAATTAATAAAGTGCTATGGTTACAAGACATAAACATATAATTGTATTATTAATCATGAGTACGCATTTATATGGTTGTTCTCATTTAAATCCACTTTATAAACAATATTTCTAGAGATGGAGATATCTTAAAAACCAATCCAGTCCTATGCAAAAGCAGTACCAGATTTGCGTAATTTCCACTTGATTGCTTCACCTTCCTCTGCCCTTCTCTCTTGTCTCTCTCTCTACCTTGAATCCTAAGTATGGTTTAAGTCCTCTACTCTTGTTTTTTGCTGCTCATAAAATTAGATATCTATATATATACACGCGTTTGGTTTCTATATAGCTTTCATGTTCATATCATTCTCAGTCTTATCCTTCGTAGTGGGCACTTCAAGTTTTCGTTGACAACAGTACTTCCTCAGTCTAATCCTTGAACGAAAATGGGACGACATTCCTGTTGTGTAAAGCAGAAACTAAGGAAAGGTTTGTGGTCGCCTGAAGAGGATGAGAAACTTTACAATTACATAACGAGATTTGGTGTTGGTTGCTGGAGTTCTGTTCCTAAGTTAGCAGGTGATAACAACTTGGCTTTTTCTCGTCTTTCTTGAGCTAAAGTTTCTGTCTTGGCTTTTTGAATAATTTTAATTAAGTTGCTGTTTGCTTATTTCAGGCTTACAAAGGTGCGGAAAGAGTTGCAGGTTGAGATGGATAAATTACTTGAGACCTGACCTTAAAAGGGGAATGTTTTCCCAACAGGAGGAAGATCTTATAATCAGTCTTCATGAAGTTTTGGGCAACAGGTAAATTAATGTCAACTAGACAATCCAGTGGGTTGAAAATGGAAATAGGTACTCAAATATTTTGGATTTTGAATTGCAGGTGGGCTCAAATTGCAGCACAGTTACCAGGAAGAACAGATAATGAGATAAAGAACTTCTGGAACTCTTGTCTGAAGAAGAAGTTAATGAAACAAGGTATCGACCCAACAACCCACAAGCCTTTAAGCCAAGTAGAAGTGAAAAAGGAGCAAAATTCCATAGATGAGGCATCTTTGGAACTGCTAGAATCAAAAGGATTGCCAATTATATCGATCTTAGCTGAGCCAGAGTCTGCATATTTTGGTAACGACGCTACTTCCTATAGCAGTGGATTGACAGAAGCTTCAAGAGACCAATTCATCACCAGACAAACTTATGATCCTTTGTCCTACTTTGAATTCCAAACCGGCGTCGATCAGGTTGGATATAACCCGGGTCTTTCCGGCCTCCCTCAGGCAACTTTCAGAACCTTCGATCATAACCCAATTGAAACAAGTACCAATTTTGCTTTCACGTCAATGCCAAGCTTAACAAGTTTCGACCATGGCAGCATCAGTGGGACAGAATTTTCAGATAATTCCGCTTCGAGAATGAGTTCTTTGTTCCTAAACGAGCCTAAAGAAAGCTCCAGTAATAGCTCAAACATCAGCAATTACACAGGATTTCCGATGAATAACATGGTGGAAAATGCAGCTTTTTCATGGAATGCCAACAAATTAGAGTCGGTGTTTCAATTTCATGTCAATGATATCAAGGCGGAAGAGTTGAAGCCAAGTCCATGGCATGAAGGACATCTACATATTGATAATACGGCAGATTTTAGCAGTTATCAGTTGACGTCGCTATCAGGAGATCCAACAGGAACAAATTTTAACGTCTTCAATCAGATATGAACTGTAAATTCATTCTTTTACCATTTCTCTTCAGCTTTCTCTTTATCCGAAAACAAACTAGATGTTGATAGTACAGGAATGTTTGAGGGTTATTTTTCATTTTCTATTAACGAGATTCCGAAAGAAATTAAGAAACAGAAAAAAGAGACTGAAGCACTGATCTTTCTTTGAGTTCTACTTGTATTGTTCTTTTCTCCTGGTTTTTTCTTCTCTCGCTTCTATCATTTTGTATTTGATTCCTACAAGGCTACAACAGTTGGACTTTGGAATAATGTACTCATCATTGTACAGTTTCAAGAGTGAAAACTAAATTTTCTGGTCTCGACTAATAGTTAGCTGTTACAGCAGTATTTTCAAGGCAAGTCCTTTTCGTACTTAAAGCTAAGACGCTCCTTTTAGAAGTAAAAAACACACCAAACGTACACAACATTCGAGTCTCTCTGGTTCAAAATTTGTAACGGGCAGACCAAGTTGGAGTTCAAGATCATTATTATTTTAAGAAGATAGTACAAGAACATTATTAATAGAAATGTGAATTATGATGAAGAGAGAAGATGGATGTGGGGTAGGGTTTTGATTGTGAAATTTTAATTTCGCTGACAGAGACTAAGAGAGTAAATAATAAGAAGATTATCCAGGGCCTGTAGTCATATCCAAGATACTGATTTCCTGGCATATGATACAGCTGCTATTTCCAGGACCCTCCATGCACTGGTCTGAGTTTCCTCCCAAAAGGCCAAACTTGGCTGCCTGGCTATTCTGTCCCTTGCTACCTCTCTCCATTATTGGAGAGATAAGAGAAACTAAGAGAGTTGCACACACACGTAAACACGCAGAGAGAGAGAGAGAGAGGGGTGAGGTCAAACTTAAACACAACAACTAACTATGGAAGGTTCAACAGGATTCAATCATCTTTGGTTCTCGAGCTTTTGTGGATGAGGTGAAGAGGGCTCTATCACCTTCATAACTTTAAAACTCACCAATAGAACAACAAGCTTGTTTCGTGGTGTAGAGAGCGAGAGAGAGAGAGAGGGAAAGAAGGTCCATACACATGCTCATCACCTGTCTCTTCATCAATTGTTCATATCTTTCATGCATATCTCTCTGCATATCTGAAACCGCCTCGAATCTTTTGTACGTAAAGAACAAATGAAAATAAGAAATACCAGGAAGCAAAATAATGGTACAATCATAGTTTACATCACGACAAGTTGCCGTTGGTCAAGATTTTGGCAAATATGCGCCTAAGGCACTTGATCTACGCTTGCTCCAGAAAGCTTGGAAAATTTGGTTTAGTGTCGGTAACATATTTTCTTTTCAGTTCAAACAAATCAAACAACTATTTTCAACCAAAAAAAAAAAATCAAACACCTGAAACTCACAAGATGTGGTCCTAAAATGATCAATACATGAACTATGCCTTAAGTCACTATCAGAATTGGTTCAAGAGGCATAATTGACCTGAAAGTCACCTGAGCATTAATTATGCTCTATACCAACGAAACCACAACTTTCTTCTACAGGAGGATGCTGGCAGTAGAAGATGCATATGCAATACCTTAAGGAGCAGTTCAGTTATTGTTTCTATATAATCCGGAAGTTGTTCAATCCAGATTTTAATGTTTCTGCATCACCATATACGTATGAACTCTATGCTTGGCGATAGCTATAAATAAGGTGGTCGCATATGCCTTTCTATTCTTGACCCGTCCATAACTTTTGGTTAGGTCGGCTATGCTAGACTCAGACCCAGGTTCAATCGTCGCCGGCCCATTCGTAGGTGGAAACCTCCTATGCATACGTTAGACCTAAACCTAGCAGCTATTTCTTATATATAAGGTACTATTTTGCCATGGTACAGGTACGAGATTAATACCCTGATTTTCTCTGTTCTTAGCTGTCCAATACCTTCACCAAAAGCTTAACTTGAGCGTCGGAGGACCTGTCGGCAATCAATCCCCGGCGTGCCTTCTTGTTTTGCAGGCACTCTCAGGCTCAAACCTACCGAAATAATGGATCTAAACAACAGCATCCAGCCTCAACAGAATCAGGCTGAACCAACTTTGATTGATAAAGGCTATCAACACAGATTAAAATTCTTAAGTCACAAACAAAGCCTTTAGTGTGATGTTAAATAATCGACTTCAAATCATCTACCCTTAGTCTTTAGGCCAAACTCCAATCCTCTAAGCAGAATGTTAACCTTTGATCCTAATCTTTACTTTTATTCAATTCCTTCCACATGCAAGATCGATAGAGAAGGCAATGCCAACAAATAATTACATAATTACACAATTAAAGACACGTTTTAGTCGAATGAAAAGAGTTTTGGAAAAGACAGACATAAAGGCGGTAAAACTGAAGAAGAGAACTACTAGGTAACATGTAACCTTATTTGGTGTCAGATGTATATAGTAGCTGCTGCTTTTCTTGGTCAAATAACGGTGTCCGACAAGAGATATTGATATGCTTTATCTAAGGATGCCTCATGGAAACATCCCAAAAGTAAAAACTTAGACTGCACCGACAGGGAACGGCTGATCTTCGTATGTTACTAATAATTAACCAAAAATGTCAAAGTCAACACCTCAAGTAGCGTTCATGAATCTAGTATTTATAATTGAAGGTTATCATAAAAATAATGGATAGGGAGCTACTTTCTCTGTTATTTCATATTTGGTCAAGTAAAGCACAGTTTCCTGTTCCAGGTCTTACTATATGCAATTTACCGATTCCAGAGACTAAATCTTCAAGGAGAAAAGGGTTTAATATCTACTAGAATTCACATTCTTTTACATCCTGATCGGATGCATATCTGTCTGTGGACCTGTTATACCACTAAGGAATGTCTTGCTAAATAAGCATATATATAGACAATGAAACTAACAAAAGATGATTAGAAAGTAGAAATTAATATACTGAAAAGGGAAGAAAATATATGAGCTACAGTACTTAATGGATTTGCTAGTCTACCTTGACGTTGGAAAGGTTGACAGAAACTGCAAGTTCACACAACAGGAATGAAAATGACGGTAGAGCCTATACCTTCTTGTTTGAGTTGAGTTTGGTACTTCTCATTCCAGGCATGGTATCTCGGTGAGACGGTGACAGTAGGCTAGGTACGATATTTCGAATATAATAAAATAAAATAATAGTAAGTTAGGTTGATATTATAATATATTAAAAAATAGTTGATCAAATTAAATTAAATTAAGAAAATAGTTTTTAAAAAATTTAAATATTGAAACTAAATCTAATATTCTTGACTAGTTTTTTTTCTTTCAATTTAAGTTTCAAATGTTAATTAATAAAAAATTGATATTAATAATGCAGTTCCCTTTTTAAAATGTTAACATAAGTCATCCCCAATATTATATAGGATATGTTTTAGTTAAATCTTGTAGATACACGAGCATCTTCTTTGTTTAGGTACCGCAGAGACCTTTAATATATATTAGAAAAATTTCACCAAATACATTTCTTTATTGTTCTAAATTAAGTTGCATATGAATAAAAGAACGTGTAATTATACTATTGTTTCGAGCTATCCTAACAAATGTACAAATCAAGATTTGAATTAGAAATGTCGAATTCCCTTGTGATTCACTAAAAAAAAACAATAACAATCCAAGCTTATGTACGGATTCTTGGAGTTTGCTTCCAAAAGAATTATTGTCGTAGACAAGCTTCTGTGCTTATTAATCCTTTTCAATGGCGTGACAAGGAAACAAAACTACAAATTAATCTTGGGATGGCTAATAATAATAGTTGTTGACAGAGAAGAGGCAGTGATCATCTCAACCATAGAAAGATTGTGAAAGAAATATTGCTACTGAGGCCATCCTGCAAACAAATGATAGGTTTTTCAACAGGAGTTTGTTGTTAGGCTTAACAGCAATGATGGCCTTAAACATGAAAGATCAAACAACCTTAAATTACATTAAAAAAAAAGACCATTTACTTAATTTCAAAGTCTTGTTTTAGCTTCTCATCAAAGACAAGTAATTACCTAATGAGAAAAAGTCTTCACAAAGGTGATTTCATGTCTCTGTTGGTTGCCTGGTTTGCAATGTGAACGTTAAGAAACTTCTAATTACGTGATTCATGATTGTTTCTTCCACATCGAGTTTCAAGAAGATCACTTTCGTGGCTCTTCTAGGTCTTCCTAGATTACTATATATATATGGTTCAGTGAAGTTAGGTGAAACAAAGAATTTGTATATTATATTCAATGGTAATATTTTGCCACTCAAGTGACACACATTAGAAGACAATTGACGAGATGGACAGACAACAAAGATCTCTACTGATTAAGGGCAAGAATAATATTGATCATTAACGTGCATTTTAACTCCCGCGGCATATTTCTATATTCTCCGTGCGGTTGGCAAGCTTATACTATTAAACAGCAATTAGTAGCAAGTTTTGATGAATGAACCACATATTCATTGTTATTTAAATAAAAAAAATTGATAATCATGTCTTTATGGGACTTGAGATACGTTTTTTTTTAAAAATTTTCTTCCATTTAATATAAATAGAAGATATCATTTAATAGAATAATACAATTTTATATCAAAATTACAAGTTACTTAGAATAGCATCAGGGTAGGAGTTTGTTGCTAATAATTTTGAAAAAAAAAAGATTAACAAAAGAAATTTTAATTCAAAATTTATTAAAATAAAATTCTTATATTTTTCAATTTAAATTATAAATTTTCATAATAATCTGAATTATTGTACGACTAAATTTATTTTAAAAATTAAATACAAGTATTTGAAAAGAGTTATTTTATTAAGAATAAATATAAAAATTAAAATATAAACACTAATTTTAAGTAAAATAATAATCTTGTAAAGGAAAAACATAATTATTTTGTTATTTACCTCTTCTTTCCCTTGAGCCAACAAGGGCACATGCTCATCAACAGTGATGGGTCGGTCCTCTAACGAACCAGGATTGTATTTCTACGCAAAGTCCAAGCTGGTGAATGGCGCATGCCTGCATTTCTGGATTCCTCAGGAACATGGACTTATCGTTTGGTGCAACAATCAATTCATGGGTTGACTTGTTCACTTCGACTACGTCCGTACATGGCTTTGCTAAAGAGTAAAGACTCGAGATTTTAGGAATTAAGATTGTTGTTAATATTTGTCTCACTTCCTAGTTCCCTCTGTTTTATTTTCCCCTTTCTCCTTGGTTTTGTTTTGCACACACACCGCCAACCAACAACAGAAACTCATAAGTATGCTCTCAAATGAAAAAGATAAGGCCATCCTTTAACACATTAAATTGAAAGGAAAGAATTTATACACTTGTAAATAAGAAAATTTAGTTTCCCATTATTATAAAATAAGTCGTAATTTCAAGCCCTAGGTTAATTGAAGCATGATCCTTGCAAGGTGGTAGAGAGTTTGTTTGAAGCAAGTTGTCTAAACTAGATTAAGGTAAATGAAAAGTTATAGTTATATAAACTGATGACTATAAATAATTGGACATCTAAAATAATATTGATAAGTTTAAGATTCAAATCAAAGTGGGATAGAATAAAATCTAATATCTTGGATTTCATTGGTTGATTATAGTTGTCTTAAAGGATGAAATTAAAAAGCTATCTTTGATAATTTTTGATAAGAGATTGTATCAAGATAGAACTCTATCTTATGAAGAGTCCTAAGTGAATCACGTTAAGATTTGGTTGGGTGTGCCTACTGCTGTGTGATTTCCCCTGTTTTGGGAGTGTGAACGTTTTTTTGGGGATGACGTATTTTGTGGTGCTGCAGTTATTCTTAATTTGGATAATCACACAACCCATGTTGTGCATGTGTGAGCTGCACTTTTCTTAGCATGTCGTTGGTTGAAGAAGGTTGTCTTGAGTGGTTGCTACGTTTTCTATTTAGTGTCTTTGTCATTGATTGCAGCAGATTATGTGTGGTGTTTGCGTGACTCCTTGTGGGTGTGACTAGGTCTTTGCCATGTTCTGGGTTGGTTGCAGGTGTATGTTAAGTGTGGCCATGGTTTGCTTGTTATGGTGATTAAAATCAAAGTGCATGAAAGCACTTACGTGGTTGTGTATTGCAAGATAATGTTAGGGAGCTGCAGATTGGGCGTGGGGGTGATTCCTTTGTTGGACCCTGAATATTTTCTTAGAAGTTAGAACTACTGAATGAGGAATGTGGATAGATTCTTGTTTTGCTTTGGTGTTTTTGGCAGATAAGAGATGTTGAAATGGGAACAATCAAGATGGAAGTTAGAAGTGAAATGAAAGCAAAAAGAAAGTTGAATATGTGTAGTAAGTTGATGAAGGATATGTATATATGAGTATGTTCTGTTATTAGTGCTCAAGATTAATCATGGTTTCTAATTCTCTTTATGGATGATATTGATTTGAAATTAAGTGGAGAATGAGGAGTAAATGAAGTAGAAAAGGTGATCTTGGTATGAGTTGTGTAAAGGAAAGATTTTGAAATCAAGAGTTGATCTGGAAAATGTTCACTGAGTGTGCTTCGGTTTGTTAGCCACAACATTTTCTCTAGTTATCCAAACGAGATGGTTCTTGATTTAGATTAAACTAGAGATATATGGATACAATTCTTATGAAGATATCGAATTTCAATTCTATTTCTAAGAGTCTCAAAATTTGTCATGAAGTTAAGAATTGGGTGCAGTACATTGGTGTATAAATGTAAAATTCATTTTTGGACTTTGGAGGCAAATTTGGGATTGATATAAATAGATTTTGCAAAGTTTCCTTCTGGATAGTTATAGATCTTTCTTTTATCTTTCCAACGGTATATAGTATGAAAATTTTGGACAATTGAGCTAAAAGTTATGATCTTTATAAGTGGAGACATTTTGGAGCAAAGTAAGACGAAGAAAAGTAAGACGAAGTGAAAGTAAGACGAAGTAAAGTAAGACGAAGTGAAAGTAAGACGAAGCAAAGTAAAACGAAGTAAAAGTAAGACGAAGCAAAAGTAAGACGAAGCAGAAGTAAGATGAAGCAAAATAAGACGAAGCAGAAGTAAGATGAAGTAAAGTAAGACGAAGTAAAAGTAAGACGAAGCAAAGTAAGACAAAGCAGAAGTAAGACGAAGTAAAAGTAAGACGAAGCAAAGTAAGACGAAGCAAAAGTATGACGAAGCAACGTAAGACGAAGCAAAGTAAGACGAAGCAAAAGTAAGACAAAGCAGAAGTAAGACGAAGCAGAAGTAAGACGAAGCAGAAGTAAGACGAAACAAAGTAAGACGCAGCAGAAGTAAGACGAAGTAAAAGTAAGACGAAGAAAAGTAAGACATATATCTTTTGAATCACTGAACCCAAATTTAGAAACGTAAGACAACGGGGAACATTTTCTAGAAGAAAGTGTTATGTCAGAATATTCAAGGATATTTTTGGCAAGACACTTAAGTTTAAAAGAGCATAAGCCTATAAGGAAGGATAAAATGGACCTTTTGGACTCATTAAGGGCATAATTGGAAGAAGAAGTGTTGTCTTGCTTATAAATAAAGGAGAAAACGTGAATGAGAAGATTCAAGAAGAAGAAAGAGAAATATGAAGAGAAAGAAAGAGAGAAGAGAAACAAGCTAGGGTTTCAATTATGTTAGCCTTCAAGAGAGATTTTGAGGTTGTTCAAGAAGAGAAAAAGGTAGAGGAAGAGAAGAGCTTCCAAATGAGCCAAAGATTTCTTGATTTGCTGAGGAACTAGGGGGGAGGTCATAGAGGCCTATTTCAGTTAGATCATCTCACGGAGTACACATTAAAGATACAGCCGGAAAGAACCTTTGATTCCTCAGGTTGTTTGTAAGGAGAAGAGAAATTGTGAGCAAGTCAAGTCTTCAAGCAAGGAAATCAAGGTGGGTACATGTTTATGATAGAATCAATAAGCCACTACTGTTTTCTTTAAATTAAAGAAGTTTTTTGATTTCATTGCATCATAAGTGCTACATTATTGTTCATGAATGATTGTGAAATCTACTATATGGTTGCTCCATGAATTGTGTAATGATTGGTGAAAAGTCTTTACAAATGATTCTTTGAAAAAATGCATGCTTATAAAATCATGTTTTTAAGAATGGTTATTCAAGATATACATAAAGTATATGAAAAGCAAGATTTAAAGAAAAGTGCCTTTTTGGGCCACAAGTTGACAAGTTAAGAAATATGTGTTATGTCGGTTTGTGGTGGTTTGTTCTATCAGTCAAGTGCACTTGTCTAAAGACTTCTCCCGGCTGCCCGCTAGTGGCATGAAGCTCCTTCACGGACTCCCATAAGTTCACGGCTACGCAAAACCATTATGTGAGATTACGATAGTACGTTATGTTCACGGCTACACAGAACCCTTATGGGAAATGTGTTAGTACGTTCTGTTACGGACTACCCAATCCATTTCTGATATACTTATGTGCTTATAATATGTTTGAACAAGTTTGATGCATTCATATTTTGTAAGTTGTAAATTTTAACTACACGACAAGACATTTGAAAAACAATTACTTTGCGATTCAATAAGATATTTTCTAAGACAAGAAAAATGGTTTCAAGTTTTTTGCTTATTCTTTTGTTATAAACTGTTACCCACGAGCTTTCAAGCTCACCCCCTTTCTATCCCATCCTCAGGTTATAGCTAGGAGATCAAGTGATTAAGAGCCTAAAGGAATTGCTACATTTGCGATTTTGTATTTTTGTAATAAACCAAGGGTGTGGCTTTTGATATGTAAACAAAGTTTATCAAACTCTGTTCCTTGAGTAATGAAATGATAGACTGAAGAAATTTTCGATTGTGTATGTTCTTTCGACTTCCTTGTTAAAAGGGTTAAGTTAGAGAAATAAGTTAGTTTTGATGTTTGACTGTTGTGGGCACGCCACCCTTATTGTATGATGCATAATATGGGTTCAATGAAAATAATCCTACACGGTAATATGCACGCTCAAGTTAAGTATGATGATATTCACAAGAGTTAGATTTTCAAATTTCAAGCAAGATCCAACAAATGTGGTATCAGAACAAGTGTTGGACTCCAGAACCAAGTTTCGGTGTCAAACACCTTCCTTGCGTCGTTTTTTATTAGTTGTAGGTGGTGTGCAAGTATAATTCCATCTTGGGCAGCAACTTTTGTCTATTGATTTTCTTTTGGGCTGTGTATCCTTTGATTAGTGAATGTGTTATCGGGGCAGCTGTAGCTTTGTGAATCAGTTAGCGTCATTGGTGAACAACAATCAAATTAATCTTCAGAAGAGCTGAAAAACATTAGGAAGTTGTTCTTTCTTTTCTTTCTCAAGTGTTTTCATTTATGTTGAATTTTGTTTAATCACTTAAGTTGTTTAGTTTATTCCGTTATCATTAAACATTGTTTGAGAGAATCCTCTATTGAGGTTAGTACGAGGCGGTCATACTATTATGTGTGAAATTCTTTCATAGGTAGTGAGGATAAGGGATAGTGTCAAGGGTTGAGTGGTGTCAGCTCAGTAAAACCTTGTATAAAATTATTATCGTTAGTGAAAGAATTAAGTTGGGTGAGGGCCCCATAGACGTAGGCAAGGAGTGTCGAACTGCGTTACCAAATTTTGGTGTTGATCTGTTTAATTTCGTATTTATTTTTCTATTTTCATTTGTGCTGAAAAGGTAACAGTTGCTAATATAGTTACTTTATATCTGGTAACTGACAGATACAGTTACAAGTAATTGTGGCAGAATCTTACAAGTAACTGTGGTCAAATTGGAAAGTTTGCGAAACAATCACCCTTCGAATTTTTCATTTGGTATCAGAGCGGGTCATCAAATTAGAACTTGATAGCAAGTTAGTGCAGATCCAAATTTTGTAAACATGGCTACAAGAGAGGATGCATCAATCACTAGGCCATCAATGTTGGACGACTCTAACTATCTCACATGGAAATCCCGAATGAGAGTCTTTACCTAAGCTCAGGGTACAAAATCTTGACATTCGGTAATACATAGGTGGACACTCCGATGATTACGGACGATAAAGGAGAGGCAGTTCAAAAAGATCCATCTGAATATACAAGAGCTGAAGAAGAAAGTGCGCTTGAAAACTCATAAGTAATGCATGCAATTTTTAGTGCTGTTGATGAAGAACGCTTCTTAACGATATAAACTTGTGAATCGGCTAAAGAAGCGTGGGATGCTTTGTAGACTATTCATGAAGGGTCCAAATCTGTGATAGCGTCAAAACTATAGATGTTAGTTGTAAGGTTTGAAGAACTGAAGATGGATGAAAATGAGACTATTGGGGACTTTCAT
The DNA here is from genome assembly GCA_027568955.1 of Erythroxylum tenue. Taxonomy (NCBI): domain Eukaryota; kingdom Viridiplantae; phylum Streptophyta; class Magnoliopsida; order Malpighiales; family Erythroxylaceae; genus Erythroxylum; species Erythroxylum tenue. The sequence goes on from JAOSBM010000006.1 coordinate 28,181,545, forward strand.
GAAAGATTGCACGATATAGCAAATCAGGCACATCAACTTGGGAAGAAATATTCTAATATGAAACTAGTCAAGAAGACATTGAGATCAGTACCTCTGAGATTTATTCCGAAAATTCCAGCAATAAAGGAGGCCCACGACATTAATGATCTATCATTGGAGAAGGTAATTGGAATTCTTACAAATTTCGAAATGAATCTTTTAAGGGGTAAGCAAGAAAGAAGCAAAAGATTGGCATTACAGGTTGAAACTGGAAAAGGTATGAATGATGCGGAAGATGAATATAATGAGAATGAGGATTTGGTGCTACTCACACGAAATTTTGGTAAATGGCTGAAAAAAATGAAAAAGGACAAACCCGAGTTTAGACAACATGGTGGGAGTTCATCGAACAATAACTTCAAACAACAAGTCAAAACTCAAAAGGGTGAAAGGAAGGTGAAGAGAATCCATTGTCATGAGTGTCAAGGTTTTGGGCACTTGAAGTGAGAATGAATCCGAGAGTGAGAATGAATCTGACCATTTGGAGTGAGAATGAATCCTTTACGAGCACTTGGAGTGAGAATGAAATCGAGAGTGAATATGGTAAAGAAGAAGAAATCACTAATAGTGATGCATTAGTTGCTTTGTATAGCAAAAATCCAGTTGCATGCCTAATAGTAACTAAGAAGGAAGTAGTTGAAGACGAAAAAGGGTGCAAATTAGAAAATTTTGAGAAAAATGGAGACAGATCAGGTCAAGGTTCAATATCAGATTATAACAGTGATGAAAGTGGCTCAGATGATAAAAGGAAGAATATTTATGAGGCTTATGAAGTGATGTAAGAAAAATGGGCGAAAACATGTTAAAAGAATGAAAGGTTGAAGGAATAAGACTTCTCTATGAAGAACACCATCCAAGATTTAGAGAAAAAATTGATGGTAGCTTTAGACGAGCTCGGTGAAGCCAAACTGAAGTTAGCAAGTACTGAAAAGGGTTTGAGAATGTTGAATGGAGGCACAGAAAAGTTTAGAAAAGTTGATCGAAATCGATAAGGTTAAAGGGGATCTTTAAGGCATTGGTTACAATGGTGAATGTTCCAAGGCGAATGATGAGAAAATTGGTACGACCAGGTTTATCCAAGGAGAAATCTTAAAGAAAAATTGGAGATTCATACCTACATGTCACTTTTGTGGAGTAATCAGGCATATAAGACCAAAATGTTACAAGTTATTACAAATGATGTTTCAAAGGGGTTGAAACCGAAAATCTAGACACTCTCTATTAAACTTCCATCAGCAACCCATGTTATTGAAGCACTCTTAGGTCAGAAAGGGTCAAGGACAACACAAAGATGTAGTGAAGGAAAAATAAGAAAGTGTCCAGATTTATAGTTAGTTATTGCTTTTGAAGAAACTGCTCAAACTGAGGGTAAGTCAAGTGCTTCAGATGAAGAAATTAACCAGATAATTGATGATCGAGATAATGTGACGAGGAATAAGCCCAGGTTTGAATTTCTTCAAGGTGCATAGGGACTGTGTGCTTTACATTTTTTAAGTATAGTTTGATGTTATTTATTAAAAAATAAAATAAAACAAAAAAAGAAGATTTGACGGAGTTATCATTTAGGCTTTCTGAGTTTTTATTTATATGCTTTCTAAGGTCCAGTTGATTGATGTGTACATGAGGGTATGCTTGATGATAGTGTTTATGAATTTGATCGGTCTTACGAAGATGGAATTGAAGTGAGCAATGATATGTTGACATATGTATTAACTGGCAGTAAATTGTCATCTTGGCTTTCTGCTATTGCCCTACGTGCTTATGATTTTTCCGCTGCACTAACTATTGAGTTTTATGCTTCTTTATTCACTGAAATTGATCACATTGAAGGCATTTTTTTGTTTTGGTATTGTTTTGATTCAGGGGGAGACATTAGATTGTTTTGGTGACTATTCAATTCAAGAGGAGATTTTAAGGTATCTTCGTGACTATTAGTTTTGCTTTTTGGCATCTTTTTGTCCCAAGGGGGGAAATTTGGATGATTGGATAATTGTTCATTATTGTTTCTTTGGATGTTTCTTGAACTTAAAGAATTTGATGGATGTTCTTTAAAACTTAATGTTGGATTAAGGGGGAGTTCTTTTCTCATGTGGATTATATGTTCAATTATTTCATT
>JAOSBM010000006.1:28212973-28224435 GCA_027568955.1 Erythroxylum tenue
TTAAGAATAGGTGAATTTGGGATGCTTAAGAGTGTATGTAAGGTTAGAATGGGTTTAGGACCTTTTGGAGGAGTTTTAGAGATGAAAATTTTAGTTAACCCGAAGGTTACACGGCCTGCCCGTGTAAAATCACACGGGTCGTGTGTTTTTGAGCGCAAGGACACTATTTCACCTGAAAGTTACACGGTCTGACCATGTTAGATCACACGGTCCGTGTATTTTGGCCCTCCAAACGACAGAATTTTAATTTTGTGTCTTCACGAAAGTTATATCCCTTGATTTCTTCTTTCTAACCGTCTAAAAATGAAATCATTCCGACATCTATGGTGAAAGTTATGGCACTCGCACCAACATAGGTTCATTAGGATTGAGGACATAAACATGGTTGCTTCTTTTGATCATAAATTCTTATAAAGACCTTCAAATGACTCGATTCTTGAAGAAATAGATTCATAACACATTTTAATATATCTCCATGAAAAATTATAGCATTTGGAATTTAATTGGAAAAGTTTGATAGAAAGAAAGTGAAGGAATCTGTTGGAGAGTATGAACCGGTGTGTTTTCACTGAACATGTTGGTTATTTAGGTTATATCTTGATCTTTAGTCATCCAAATGAGATGGTTGTTAAGTTGGAGTAAACTAGAGAAATAGGACTAAAAATAATATGAAGAATATCAATTTTGATTTAGTCTCTAAGGTGTTCAATTTCCAGATGGAAGTTGGGTATAGTACATTGTGTTTGGATAAGAATAGTCTGAAAATGTTTGAGGTATATCTTCCTATTTACTAAACCAAATTGAGTGATTTTTGTGTCAATGAATTCATAAGACATAGGGGAACACTTTTCTAGAAGAGAGTGTAACCAAATTACTTCAATTTCACCTTCTCATTGAACGTAAACTGTTGGATCCCGAATCCGGAACCCAACTACTTAAACTGAAACCCTCATACTTATATACGATTATAAACTCAATTAAAGTCCTTAGACGAAATCTTGTAAGATTCATCTTCATTTCCTTCAATAAAAATTATTTACTTTAGGGCCCAAGCTCAAATAAAATTCCATGACTCTAGACTAAAGGAATCGAGGCCCAACATAAACAATAGACCCGAAAGTGTGTGCTTTGGAAAAAACTGAAATAAGTCAATGAGCAATAAATTGTGAGTTTAATGGTTTTAGTGAGACATAAACCTAACTATAAGATATACTTAGATGAGTTTTGATATGGGAATGATTTTGTGATGAAATTTATAGAATGATACCCGAGATTGTCATGAACATGCATCGTACATATTTCATATACACACATGTGCATAAATGAATGCTTATAACTGTGCACAATTATTAATGTGTGTGCAATGTGTGTATTGCATAAATGAGTTGTGTAGGTTAAAAGTCCGCATTCAGGCGTTTTCAGAATTTGAAAGCAAATGCTAATCTGGAGCATACTGTGAGTAGACCGAAATGGTCTCACTTTATTGTTTGTTATTTGAATTTTGTATTAATTGACTACGGAATTATTATATGAATGTGACTGCTTGTGTTGGTTTCCAGACAAAAGGTCCGATGAATGTGTGGTATGAATGAAATATTGAAGTGCTCATTGAATGTGAATTGGATGAACTAAATGTACTTAATGTGATTGTTAAATGGGTTCTGATTGTGCATTTGCATATGAATGAAATTGTGATTTCTCAAATCTACTGTTGAATGTCGGACTACGGTCTGATGACATGTGAAAGTGAGTGAATGGGAACATGCCAATGTGATTGATGCATTTTATTGCATGAGTGTATGAAATATAATGGCTGTTGTGACCAGAATAGCCAACGATCAGAGCTTAAAGCTCAATGAGTAAAAATGAGTTTCGAGCTCAAAAGTGAATCAGAGCCTTAGGCTCAACGTTTAATGAGCCTTGTATCTCCCAAGCGGATAAGAGGCAGTTATTAATGAGCCCTATATGGGACAGTTTAGGTACTTGGTCACAAAAAAATAACAAATGAAAAGTAGGTCTCATGTGCACAACATATGCATAGTATGAGTGATTATATCTATTGAATGTGAAGTATGAAATGTTGTGAATGTGATTATATGTTATGTGACTGGGTGAGCCATCGATGATGGTCACTCATTGAGTTGGCAAAATTCACCCAAAATTTGCAAATATTTTTCAGGACTCAGAAGAATACTCCGTTAGACAAATGGGAGTATAATTACTACTTGCAAGGAAAAGATAGAGGTCGGGATCAGTTCTCGTCTGCATTGTGTCTACTGAATTGTATTTTCCGCAAATTATTGTATTTTGTGTATTTGAGTATATTTGTTGTGTATAACTTTCCAATTGAAAAAAAGGTTTCGTAAAAGAGATTGATCAAAATGTAATATGTTTTGCTTTTGGAATGGGCTAATTGAAATTCTGATATTTGAAAAATGTTGGCAACTCTTGTAAATAAAAATGTTTCTGAATAAAAGTGGGCTCAAATTTTCGATTATTGACTTTCGCGTACGCTTGGAAAAAAATTTATACTGAGTTTTTGACTGACTAAGTGATCTAGCACGCCACCCGCACGGGACACGAACTCGAATATTACCCATTGATGTCAGGTTCGGGTCTTGCGGGAGTGGGTAGTTACATATGTGGTATCAGAGCCAAGAAGTACTATCTTATATGGGCATTTTCTGAAACATGGGTCAAGTTACATGCATTTAAGTCATGACATAGCAGACAGCAGTGTTTGGAATACCGTACCATACCGGTATGGTACGTTCCGTACCGACTGAAAACCGATACCGGTACTCTTTAAAAAATTCCGGTGGGTACCGGCCAGAACCAAAAATTTCGGAAAATACCGGACCATTCCGTAAAAAATGAACTTTTTCAGGGACCATTTTGCAAAAAATCAAACATTAACCCAAAAAAATCTAACCCCCCGACTCTCCCACTCACCTCTGCCGACTCTCCCTCTCAGATTTCATCTTTCATTGTCTTCTCTCACTCGCCGCCGGTCGCCGCCTGCCTTGCCGTCTGCCTCGCCGCGTCGCCAGTCGCCACCGCTCCTCCTCCTCCTCGTCTTCTCCTCTCCTTTGTCGCCAGTCGCCAGTCGCCAGTCGCCGCATCTCTCTTCTCCTCCACCTGGTGGCAACTTTAAGCTGATCAAACACCAACAGACGAGGCAAAAAGAAAAAAAATGAAAAAGTACCTCAGGAAAGCAAAAGGAGGACATGGTAGAGGACCCTGAAAGCAAAAGCTAAAAACAAGAAGAGAAAGGGTTGTTCAAGTTACTAAGGACGAGATGAGAGACAGTAGTTAGAGGCATCGCCATTAAAAAACGGGAACAGAGACGGGGAGAGATTCGAAACTTAAAGAGTAATGCGGAGAGAAAAAAGGGCAGTTTGTATGCATAGTTGTTTAGTGTGAAATTTGGGTGTCGGCGAAAAAGGGAAGAGAGAAGAGTTGAAAAGGACCAAAAAAAGGGAAAACAAATATGGAAGAAAGTAAACAGAGAAAAGGTTTGAAGTAGACAAACAACGTATGAATACTGCTTTTTAATGGTGTCTTCATAGTAAATTGAATTTAAGGTTAAGATATTAAATATGGTAAAATAAATTTCTTCATGCTGAATTTTTCCTAGAAAAACATATCTCATTGGCATTAAATAATATGTAAGAAATTGAGTCGTGTTTTATTCTGTTATAAGAATGTTTTAAAAATCAAACCGAAAGTTAAACCAATAAGACAAAAATTTAAAGATTTAACCAGTGTTAGATCGTCCTGAATCTGGTTAAAGATTAAATAAAATTGAAGAATTTAAAATATGATTGAAAAATTCTTACTTTAAATTTTAATTAAACTAATAAATGAAAAATAATTAGTTTATAAAAATTAATTAGTTTACAGAAATCAACTGATTAATTAATAAATTTATCAATTTTTAACAACAAAGATTATTAAAGTAAATCGATAATGAAAATTGAAAATTAAACAAAAAAATTGATTAGTTCATGATTTCCTTATTCCAAATTAGGAAAAAAAAATAAAATAGAGATCTAAATTGTAACATTATTATTTATTGTTAAAATTTTTGAAAGCATGGTTGATGTAAACAGTAAACTAGTAAAATATACAGTACAACTGTATAATATATCAATGTGGACTATTTTGCAAATTTTTAAAATTTTAGGGACTATTTTATAAATTTAAAAAAAATTCTGAAATGGTACCCGATACCGACCGATACCGGTACCGTTCCGTTCCAGAGCTCAATCCGGTACCGAGCCCGGTACGGTATTCATAACATTGGCAGACAGTGACAACTGATCCCTAGTCTGAGTCGCATGAGTATGAGGCACACGTATGAGCATGTGTTAAATGTTAAGTTGATACAAATAGTGAGAAAAGTGATGATATGTCATAATGTGAGAAAATGAAGGTTGTGGATATGTAGAAATGAGAAAATTGTATATGATTAGATATGTCAGACAAAGATTTAACACAATTATATTGGTGAATGTATTATGAAATACGATGTTAATATTGTACTGTGAGGATATATCCTTGAATGTGAACTTAACGCGAATGCATTGTTGTGGATTGTTTGAGGAAAGTAAAGATATAAGTGGAAATGATGAGACTAAACTATACAAGTTAGGTTAAAGGAAATCAAATTTTCTATGACCTTGAAAGGTTAGACTTGGATTTGAAATGAATGTTGGATAAGTGTGATAAACCTTATGATTTAGCGTAATAATATGTCTATGTTATTGAGATTAGAATATGGGTAAGAACCTCCTTGCATATTAGAAATAGGTTTGGGGAAAGAGGACCCCTTTACCTAAGTTCCCTTTTGCCTTTAAACAACTCAGTGGGACTCCCATTGATCATAATCCCAAAAGAAACCATAGAAATACACTCTTTTATCCAATTGATAAAAATATGAGGGAAACCCATAACTTCCATAGTCTGCAGTAAAAAACCCCAACTGATACTATCAAAAGCTTTATAGAGATCAACTTTTAAAGTGCAATTATGAGGGGATTTTCCTCTTGTGTACCCTTTCAGAAGTTCCTGCAAAATTAAGATCTTGTCCCCAATATTCCGCTTGCTTAAATATGCTCCTTGGTTCTCATTGATGATGTAGTGTAGTACTGATTTTAGTCTATTAGCCATCATATAATCAATAATCTTGTAACTGAAGTTAGTACATAAGATAGGCCTGAAATCGCTCCATGTAGCAGTGTTATGAGTTTTTAGGATCAAACACAATGAAGTCTTGTTGATATCTTTGAGGATTACTCCATTTCTAAAGAATTCATACACTACTTCTTTCATAATTTTCCCTATTGTATCCCAAGTTTTCTAATAGAAGAAACCATCCAAACCATCTGGTCCAGGAGCCTTCGAGCCATTCATTTTAAATACCACTACCTCTATCTCTTGATCTGTGACCTACCTGATTAAAAGATCCATTTGATCTTCAGGAATTTTAGCAGAGATAAACGTCCTGAGATCTGCACTGTAAGTGCTAGCATTACCCACAAATCCTAGGAACTTTAGGAAGTGTTTTAAGGCATTTTGAGCAATTTCAGCTTGCTCAGACAAGATCTCTCCTGATTATGTTTTTATTGAAGTAATCCTATTGACATTTCTCCTTCCCTTAATGGTATTAAAGGAAAACCTAGTGCATCTGTCTCCTTCCCTAATCCAGTTGACTCTGAATCGCTGTCTTAATAATAAGTAGTGGTTATCAACTACTTGCATTTAGAACTTCAGGGCCTCCTTCTCCTCCTTCACAATAATCTCATCAGTAGGATTATCAGCTAGTGATTTTTGGTATTAGTGAGAGTCAATGCCTAGTAGTTTCTAACACTTGGATTGTGTTCTAACCCCTACTTCCATTTACTTTCTTCAATTCCTACTTTATAGCCTTCAGTTTTTGCAAACAGATAAATTGTTTAGTACCAGTTACTTCTAACTCCAAACCATTACTGACAACTTCTTAGAAACCTTCCACATTGATCAGGAAATTGTTAAACCAGAAAGGGTGTTTTAAATAAACCTTTTTGAAGAGATTGTCCACCTTGATTGGGGTATGGTCCGAGAACCCTTAGTCTAAAAACATGACTTTACTGTTTGGAAAGGTTGTTAACCACTCCACATTCACCAAATCCCTATCCAATATCTTTCTGATAAGCCAATTAGAGCTCTGCTTGTTGCTCAAAGTAAATCTATGACCCTCATATTTTAAGCCAGAAATTTCCACATCTTTAACGCATCAAACAAGTCGGTATTGTAGTTGAGCAAATTATAGTTCCCTTTAGTTTCAGATTGATAACTAGTAGAGTTGAAATCACCACTTATGATTTATGGGCCACTAGCTATTCCTTTTAGTCTCCTCATAGAATTCCATAAGCCCATTCTCTAAAGCGTAGTATTATGACCATAGACAAAGGTAGCCAACGCTAAGGTGTGCTCCATTTTGAAAGTCATTTTTGTATGCATATATAGCTCACTTACTTCCAAAACCTCCACCTCTATAAGATCCTTATCATAGACTATGATGATTCTTCCATACCTATGGTATTGATGATTGGATTTTATCTACCATTGACTCCCAAAACAATCTAATTTATTCAGGTTTACAAGTTTGATTTTTATTTCTAAAAGACAAAATAAATTAGGCTTCTCATGCGGAACAAAATCCTTCAAGGCATTGATCTTCAAAGGGTTGTTTATTCCTCTAACATTACAAACTAGAAAGGTCATGTAGTAATAATTTTACCTTTTGAGCCTTTCCTACTACTTCGATTGCTCTTTCTAGTTTGTGCTTGTTCCATCTTTTCCTCCTGATGCATGAGTTCTGATTGTTGTGGAACTTAGGTGGATGCCTGTTGCTGAACTCCTAGGGGATTTCCATTCTGCAAATCTCCTTTATTTGTAATATAATTATCAATTTCTGCCCTTCCCTCTATCATGTGTTGTGCTCTCATATTCCCTGTTGTCAACCGTATATGATGTTCATCCTTTACATTGTGTTCAGTTTGATCCCCCTTAGCCTCATACGGTTGATTACTATCTACTTCAATATCCAATTCTTGATCCACTAGTATCCTTTTCTGCACTTCAAGTTCATCAGTTTCTGTTTTCCCCTCTGCATTATTCTCATCTAGCCCATCAATTTACCATAATCTCCCCTAATGAAAACTTTCCATGTTGGTTTCCATGTTTTGCCCTGAACTTATATGGGAGGTTTCCAATGATAAGTAACCATGACTTTATCCTCCTTTAGAGGACGTCAAGACCTTTGAGAGCATTAATAATATCAATGAATATAGTATATATGTTAGAAATGCTTTATCATGCTTTATTTGAAACAATTCATATTGATGTGTTAGCATGCTTTCTTTGCTCTCCTTAACTTGATTTGCACCCTCATAAGTAATTTCTAATGTATGTCAAATGTCATAAGCCATTTCACACGTAAAGAGCCTATTAACTTCATTTCTTCCTAAAAAGCATAAAATATAATTTATATGACCCTACTATTCAAGGATACTAATCTCTTATCTTGAGGTTCCTATTTTTACCTTTTGTTATCTACAATTTTGATAGGAATAAAGGGATCATTTGACACTATTTCCTATAGGTCTACACTTTTATCCATTAAGAAAATCTCATCATAGTTTTCCAATAAAGGTAATCGTTTCCATTAAAGAAATGTGGTCTATTAATGCTTTATCCCTCTTGGTTGAATGATGATGGTAATACTCCTAAACATGTCATTACGATCTTTTCTATAGGATTTTGTTATAAATACTAGCCCAATAGAATCATTTTGATACCACTTGTTACTTATTAAAGGCACCCAAAAAAAGGAAGTGAATTGAGTGTTTACAAAATTCAATAATTTTTCTGCCAATGTACTCAATTAACAAGGGTCAATATAAATATGAGAAAAATGATTAATATATATTAATTAAATAATTGAATAATAATTTAAAGACGATAGGAAGAGATAATGTAAGATGATTTATAATGGTTCGACAAACAACCCTTACCTACATCCACTTCCAAGACTCTTCTTAGAATTCCACTATAATTCTTCTTTCAAAGCAAAGAATAACCTTTGCGCAATTTTTCTTATTAAAGAGGCCTTTCTTACAATCTTCTTCTAAGGTGAAGAGAAACTTTAATCGCAATTGTATTACCCCTAAATACAATTATATATTGTCGTAACCAAATATTACAACTCAAATACCTCACTTTATCGCTTGATAGCTCCAAAATTACTTACTCGCATAAATATGAAACAATGATGCTCTGATGATTGAAAACTCTTTATAACACTTAAAACCTTCTTGATAATAAAACCAATGATAAAACACATATTTATAGTGTTTTGGAACCCAAAATAGTTGTTAGACCAAGAACTAATCCTTATAACGGCTATATATAGTGTGTTGGTCAACCAATATGCATTTATAACACCATATTTGTAAGCTATTGACATTGATTGACTAGTCAAGGATATTGCTCAACCAATACATTAACCAATGTTGTAGAAAACTCTCAGCACTTCAAAATTGACAACTTTAACTTATATTGGTTGACTACTAACCCTTATAGGTCAAATAATCACCCCACAAATATGATTTTAACAAATTCAAAAATGAAAACCAATTTGTTTAATCAAAATATGATTAAAAGACTTCCCAAAATGTTCCTAAAAGATTATTGGAAAGGTTAAAAGTATTTTTTCTTAAAATCAAACGCTTCAATTCCTCTTAATGAACGTAAACACTCATATAATGAAGTTAAATAAAATGATTACGCATAGTGAGCCTTTTGTATCATCACATGAACTAAGTGAGCTTACAAATAATAATACAAAATGTGAAATGACCTTGATGAGCCTTGATCTTCTTTTTTTTCCTTGTTTGATCTTCATTTCATCGATTGCAAACTTTAACTTTTCTTTATCAACTCCATACACTATCTTATTGTGTTTATGACTTCATTTTTGTTCTAATATTTCTTTTCATTAAAATAATAAGCAATTTAGTAGTAATTATGTTTTGTTATCATTAAAACATTAATTGGAACCTCCCTTGGTTCAACAACAATAACATAGGACCATAATGCTTCAACATAAGAATTTTAGCATTCTAAGTAGCATATCTAGTAGAAGGTATTAGAATTGTTCTTTTCCATCATTGGTTCAACTAGAGAATGTACTTCAAATAAATATCTTATGACTTATTAAAGTCCTATGGTCATTGTTACTGTGGTTTTTCATGATTGTTTTCCATCTAGAGGTAAAGCGAACTTTGATTAGAATTTCTTTCAGTTTATTGAAATATGTTTCCAAACCAATTCACTTTCCCAATTGTTTTGTATTTATGATCATCAATACAATTTCCTGTCTTTTTAAAAATAGTAAAGAAGTAATTTTTTTGTAAGATTTTAATTTTAAAATAGCTTATTGTGTTATGTGAACTATGCATATGGCAAAAGACAACTAGCTTATTTAGGTATAGTTTATGATTGATATCCACATACATGTTTTCCTAACAAAAGCATGCATTCTCTATTATGGAGCAATTTCTTTCAAGCTCATTTAATTCAATCCCTCATCATGGAAAATGTTGCCAAAATGAAGTAATTGATTCTACCAATCAATCATAAGATCATAAGCTTACCTATTTTACATAAGCAATCGATCATGGGATCATAAGTTAGAAGACTCAAACCATTTTCTCTCTTCACTCTTATTGTGTCAAACATTTTTATAGCTTTATCATATTCAATTTTTTTTTAAAAAGAGTATAAATCATTTTGTAGAAGACATCAATTTTATTAGATATAGGATTCCAATGAGGTGATCCAAGTTATGGTAGAGCATATGATAGAGAAGCTTAATTCTTACTGGTATCAAGATAAAGGGAGTTAATTTTTATTATAACATATTGTATGGTGATCGGGCTTAAAAGCATGTTGATTTTTTAAAATAATTATGAAATGATTATCAACTACGATTAGATAAAAATCAGGATCACAACAGTTCAACTTCAACTTCAGGTTCAGTTTCTTTTAAGACTAATGTGAAACTCTCATTTACAAAATTGATGAAAGAAAAAAGGGTTAGGACTTCTTATAGTATGATGGAGATGGATAAATATTTGACAGTAGATTGTATGATTGAAGTTAAAGGTGCAAAGTTCGATGCACTACCATGGTGAAAGAACTATATAAGTGATTTTTCGATCGTGCAAGCAATTACATAAGATCTCTTAACAATTTCAGCTTCTATTGTTGCTTAGCAGTCTAATGTTAGTATTGGTAGTTGAATATTTAGTCCTTATCATGCTCGACTTCATCCTAGTATTGTGAAAGCGTTTATATATGGCTAAAGTTGGTTAGATGATGAAGATATTGAGGGTAAACTTTATTCTTTATGATATATCAATTTTGTCTTATATTCTTTATGATATTATTTTTATCTTATATTGTCTTTTTATATTAATACATGTGCTCATATAGAAGAGACTAGTCATTAAACTGAAAAAATTTTCAAAAGGAAATCGATGATGAAGATATACTTAACTGTTGATTATCATGTGTTTATATTTAGTAAATACATTTATTGCATTATCAGTATAATTTTTCATATATATGAAGTAGTGTGAACTATTGACGATTCTAATTGTAACGATTTGCTGCCCCTTTTCCTCAACTGCAAGTTTGTTATCTTTAATCTTTGTTTCTTGATTTACTTAATTTTCAATTATTTAGTTGTGCGTTTTTATGCGGGTTCTATACCATTGCCTTTGTTGATTTACTCAACTTCAATCTCTACTCTCCACTCTCAAGCTATAATTGATAATTTCATTTAGACTTTTTGTGAATTGTGTCATTAAATAATTTGGATAATATTAGCATGTTAATACTCTTTTCCTTTATCAGTAAAATAATTTTGGTAATATTACTGTTTTATTTGTTATATAAGTATACTCATAAATTTATAGTAGTCATCATATGTATACTTAATTGTATAACCAACAACAAAAATATTTAAAGTCTAAACTAATATCAAACCTAAAATACATATCTTTTTGGTCATTTATATGGATTGATATTTATTTTATGGCTAAGAATATTTTTAAGAATTCTAAAATTCCATTAATATCTTTTGGATACAGTTCTTTGAAAATAAATTTAATTTGAACTAATTCATTTCAAAAAAAAATATACATCTAATATATACATTTTTAATAAATCATTTTTATTAAGCAATTGAGTTAATTAAATGAATGTGACATGTCTCATTTTTTTTTTGGAGAAATAGAATTTATTAATTCATGGCTCTACAAGAGCAAATATAGCGCGATACAAAGAGCATAGAAATAAAAGATGTGAAGCTCATGGTTTATATCGTATGTAGGGAACAAAATTCTGCTCCA
>JAOSBM010000006.1:28261212-28274557 GCA_027568955.1 Erythroxylum tenue
TTAATACATTAGTTATAAACACAACTTAAATTTTATATAATTTTAGAAACATTAAATCACGAATATTAAATTATCATAAAATTATTTTTTCAAAGAAATTAATCTTTATATATTATATTCAAAATCTTAATATTAAAAAGACAAATATTAAAATTAATTAATAAATTAAATCGAACTAAAAATTTAATTATTTTAAAATTTATACTATTTAGTTATTATATGCTAATTTTATAAGAATTTAACATCGATCAAATATTCAAATCTTTAACTTTAAACATTTTTTTAATCAGTTCAATACCATTTTTAGACCGCTGGAATGATCGTAACATTTCTTGATAGTGCGGCCTCAGAAGTGACATAAATTACTGGAAACAAATAAATAAATAAAAGTTTTCTTCAAAAAAATAAATAAATAAAAGTGATCGACCGTGGACCTCACGTACACCAACCAGAGACAGAGAAATCAAAATGCTACAGTTTCCGGCGTTCATGACGCAATACCCATCGTCGACGAGGACAATTCCGACGTCATTTTTGCTACCGTCTCAGTGGCCCCAACCTCACAGTGAAGAGCTCCTTCTCGCCATGGAGGAGTCCGATTTTGAGGAGAAGGTATTCTCCATTCCCCCCTTTTCTTTTCTCTGAAAATCAAACCCTTAAAGAATTGGATCTCTGATTCCTTATATGTTCCTCGACCTATGATTATTATACTTTGATCTGAAGTGCGATTCTGGCCCTGTTAATTTGGAGATTTGGAACGGTTTGCATGTTGAACTACACACAAAAACTTGATCTTTGTAGTAATGAGTTTTAGTTGTGGGGGGAACTTGGTCTTTATAGTTGTGCCTACTCAAAGCTATCTTAATCTTTTAATTATTGCTCTAGTGGTTCTTGAGCTCTTTCAATTAGGATGTGCTTTCAAAATCAGTTTGTTGTTTACTTCTGTCTTGGAGTGTTGTGCAACCTGTGGAAACATATACATATTTGCTGCTTATTGAGATTGTGATCAATTGTCTTGAGTTTGAGAAATTAGCAGCAGGTCTTTTAAGCGCTTCTTTGCTACTTTGGAACTTTAGGTTGTTGGTGTTAATTATACACAAGATGCAAATTTCTGGGTATCAATGTATAAGAAAGGGCATCGAAGGACATTGTTGTTCTTTCTGATGCTGGTTGATCTTGCAGTTGATTCCACCACTTTCTAACGCTTTTGGTAAGATATATAATTTAAATGACATTTCTAACTGATGCTGCAGCAAAGTGAAATCAGCAAGACTAATAACCTCCTTCCTGTGATTGGGAAGACAACTGTTGACAATGACAAAGAAGACTATGACAACGATGCAGACGATGATGATGCTGACAATGCAGAGGAGTCTGAAGGAGAAGAGTTTGAACAAGAAACTGGCTGAGCATATCAGTCTGTTGTTGCTATGAGTCCCTAAACTTCTGGAAACCCCACATCTAGATGCCCAAAAGACGAGAAGAAAAGCAACTTCAAAACCTGTAGTTTCGTTGGTAGATTACTAGAGCTTTACCTTTCTTTTGTTAGACTTTTACCAAGGTTTTTTGGTCATTGTAATTTCCAGATTCCAATTTAGTAAAACTCGTGCTGGTTTGTGCTTATTCTATCTTTTTAAGTTGAAGTGATCTGGAAAATTCAAGTAACCTCGTACATTTCTATGGTCGGTACTTGGCTGTAACTGCGCATTCAGCTAAACAAGAACATGGCTTTAGTCTGCATATGGTTTCCCGTAATTCGTGACCAATGCTAGTTTAATTTTTTCTGGGTCAGAAACAAGAATACATGTTGAAATCTAGATCAACTCCTAACTTCATATCATTTAACAATTAGGGGAACTGCTATTTCCTCAACTCCAGTCCTCGACTATCCTCAGCTTTCCGCCTAAAGTAGGTAACCCAAAATCGTTGTTCGTGCTTACATATGGTGTCATGACAAAACTTCTATGGCCACTAACGGTTCACTCATCAACCCATTGATATGAAAGGACGAGAAATAATAGGAACATGCTGTCATATGCAGCGACATGGAAGTGGTTACAATTTATGTTAAATTTGTCTGGACGGTCACATCTCATGATAAGAGTGGCCTTGTCACAATCTCTGATAACGGGTTTGGCAGTTCACTTCATATGATTGGGTGTGCGGATAGGTTTGTTTCAAGTGCCTGTCATTACGGATTTCCATCATGATAAGGATGTTTTGAGTAAACCTCCTAATTTTGGCTGCTTGTGATTCTTATAGAAAGAATCACCGGGACGAGGTGCACCTCAGGCTTAGGCTTCTCCACTCACAACAAGGTCCCTAGTTCAGACTTGCTAATTGTGTTGTTGAACTAAACGCCCGCCCCTCTCCAAGAAAGAGAATGGAATAATAAGAAACAACACGTTTGCATATGCAACTTCTTACCAGAAGTTACTGTTCTATACTTCTATTGGTTTAGGATACAACGTGCAAGAAAGCCGCGACATTTGGATAAGAATGATGCCTTTACTTGTTCCGTAGCTACATGAGCAATCCTAGGTACAGAATAGAAGTGTCCGTGTGTTGGTCTCACCACGGAAAGTCTCCCATTCTCGATTCAAGAACCCCAAGCCCTCCCGAAATTCACAAACAAAATGCCAAACTACAGAATAAAGTGGTTCTTGTAACATAGAATACGCTGATAAGGAACCAAAACACTAGAAAAGCTTAGCAAAAAGAAGTCCGTATATATTTACCCAAAAAACTCAAACCAACCGCCTCCAACCTCTTCTGTAGTCACGTTGTGTATTTCCTTGTCACCTCTTGTCCCTCGTGTCCTTGTTCTCTTCTATACACGTTTCTTTCAATGCCTTTTCTATTCCCCCAAACATGGAGGACAAAAGTCTTTGCCTTCATCTCTAAAGACCTTATAATCCTGCACGCCTTGGAAACCCAGAACATTTTCCGTCGCTAGCAGTGGGATGTTATAGCCATGAGGCTATACGTTTATGTGTTGCAAGCCAAAGACTTGCCCGTGAAGGATACATACGTCAAACTAAAACTTGGAAAGCACAAATCCAAGACTAAGACTTCGAAGAACATCGTGAACCCATTTTGGAACGAGGAGTTCGTTTTCAAAGTTCACGACATTGGCGACGAGTTGGTGGTGTCTGTCTACAATCATGAAGAAGATGCTGGCTTGTTCCAAAGCTCCAGGGATTTGGTGGCTCGGGTTAGGATTCCGGTTAAATTGTCTATGGAAGAGTTTAATCGTACCTTGCCTCCCACTTGGTTCTCCTTCGAACAGCCCAAGACTGGGAAGTTCTCAAAAATGGATTGTGGTTAGTGTCCTTGGCTCTTTGATTATAGTCACTTCTTGTGTATAAGGATTTTGATTGTATCTTATGCTCTAGACATTATCTAGTATATTGTAGAACAGATTAAATGCGTTGAACGGGTGAGTACTGCACTTGATTTGCCGATACTACACTTCATAGTTTCGTGGATAATGAGATTTATCAAGGTGACGACAGTGTAAATGGGCATGTAATAAGTTGTAAAGAGAACAAACGCCAGTGAGCTTTAGGTGAGTTCCCGTTTAACCTTCGATCAGACGAAAGCTATCTAGTCAGCGAACGATAGATTGAGAGCCCATTAATGAATGGAGTTAGTTCCGTGGATATTCTGGGTCACTGAAACTTAAGTTATTCGTGACGGAAATGTGTGCTTTAAAGACGTTCTTTTTTGTAAGCCAGATATTGTTTTTTGTTGATCCTGCAGTAAGCAATTGTTCTTTCAACTCGATAAACGTACGTTATAAGATGAAACTGCTGCGCTCACACCATAGCATAAGCTACATCTAGCTCTTTCGTGGGTTGTTTGTCCATTGTAAATCGAATAAATTGCCTCAACTATTTGCTTCAGCTACTCTACTATACATGATGGGCACGCTATGTTCATTTGGGTCTTAGTTCTGTTTATTCTTATGATATGAGTCAATTTGCAGCCTGTACGCTGTTGCTAGGTTGTTTAATCGTCCCCTTAAGGTAGCACTAGTAGTGATGGATATTGATTCCTCAATTCTAGATCATGTTAATTCTTGGTTATGTGTGTAGGGAAGATACTTCTTACGCTCTCTTTGCATGAGAAAGGCACAGATTCTCGCACAACTCACTTTCTCCATGGAAATGCTGCTAACGTTAACCTTGAGAAGAATGGAGAGTCCGAAGGACCTTTCACCTCATCACGTGGTGTATATTATTCCAAAGCTCCAAGCCTGAAGATAGCAGATGGAAAAAAACTAATGAAGAGTATTACAAGTCGTTTAGAGAAAGCTTTTACTAAAAACGAGGAAGGCTCGAGGACTGATGAGTCATCAGAGGTAGCCAGTGTATCATCTGATTTTCAGGATTGTGTAGAGGAACGTCAGTCTGCTTGTAGCTTTGAAGACGCTATTAAGATCATGAGCTCAAGAGGCAGTGAGCAAGAAATGCCACAGAACCTGAAAGGTGGCATTCTTATTGATCAGCTATATGTGACATCTGCACGTCAGCTAAACAAGTTTCTGTTTGCACCAGGTTCACAGTTTAGAAAGGACCTTTTAGAACTGCGCGGATCAATTGATCTGGAAGAGGAACCTTGGAATTGGAATTCAGATAACATGTCCCATCTAACACGGACTGTTACTTACACGAATGCTGCTACAAAGTTAGTGAAAGCTGTTAAAGTTATCGAGAAGCAAACCTATGTGAAAGTTTGTGGACAGGAATTTGCTATTTTGTTAAGTGTGAATACACCAGAAGTGCCATATGGTACTGCATTCAGTGTTGAATTGCTATACAAGATAATTCCCGGACCAACACTATCTTCTGGAGAAGAGACATCTCACCTTATAATATCATGGGACATTAACTTCCGCCAAAACATAATGATGAAAGGCATGATTGAAGGAGGAGCAAAGCAGGGACTGAAACAGAGCTTTGCTCAGTTTTCCAACTTATTGGCCCAAAATTTCCAGGTAGTGGATCCCGTGGATTCATCAGATAAGGACCACATGTTAGCAACTTTGGAAGCAGAGCACCAATCCGATTGGAAATTGGCATTTGAGTACTTTTGGAACTTCACTGTTGTTTCCACCATATTGATGGTTTCTTATGTAGTTCTGCACATTTTATTATGCGAGCCTAGCAAAGTCCAAGGTTTGGAGTTTGTAGGACTTGATTTACCCGACAGTTTTGGACAGATCATCACTTGTGGAATTTTGTTCATTCAATTGGCGCATCTTTACACCATGGTTCTGCACTTCATACAGGCTAGGTTGCATAGAGGTAAGTAAACATTTATTGCTAAATTCCTCATATCTCAAAAGAATAGGCTGACCCTTACTCTTACGAGTCTATTGATGGATACACTTCTGCTATTGTTTCAACAGGAAGTGACCACGGCATTAAAGCCAAAGGTGATGGGTGGATCCTTACAGTGGCCGTAATTGAAGGCACTGATTTGGCTTCCTTAGGTACCACCGTATCTTCTGATCCCTACGTGGTGCTCACTTGTAATGGTAGAACAAGGACGAGCTCTGTCAAACTTCAAACTAGTAATCCCCAGTGGAATGGTGAGAGATCTTCATGTTCCGAGTACTCTTACTATAAGTCTCCCCTATGTTTATGTTACACCATTTGAAGTTTCATGGTGCAGACGTACTCGAGTTTGATGCAATGGAAGAACCACCCTCTGTTCTTACAGTGGAAGTTTTTGATTTTGATGGTCCATTTGATCGGGCCACTTCACTTGGACATGCTGAGGTCAACTTCTTGAAACACACATCCACTGAGCTGGCAGACATGTGGGTCTCCCTTGAGGGAAAGCTTGCGCAGTCTTCTCAGTCAAAGTTGCACTTGAGAATCTTTCTAGACAATAGCAAAGGTATCGATACAATAAGAGAATACTTGACGAAAATGGAGAAGGAAGTTGGGAAGAAGGTAAACACTTGGTTATGTTAGGTCTAACTTCCTCACCATCTTTGGTTTCAATTCCCTAGTCAAGAATATGAGTCATTTTTTCCAATTTCTGGTTAGTGCTGAATGTGTGAATTCCATGAAGTTTGATTCTGGATTTTATGGCAGTTGAACATAAGATCACCACATAAGAATGCAACATTCCAAAAGGTGTTTGGATTGCCATCAGAAGAGTTCCTTATCAGTGACTTCACATGCTACCTGAAGAGGAAAATGCCTTTGCAGGTGCTAGTTGCTGTATCCATTTTTTTCTATATATTCTCAGGAAACTTTTAATTTTCAGTAGATGGAAGGTTGAATTCCCTATAGTCTGTGTTCAGAAAGTTTACAGACTAGATTGAACTTCCCTTGGATTATTTGGATGGGTACTGATATGCCTCTGCTTTCAGGGCAGGCTTTTTTTATCTGCAAGAATTGTGGGGTTTTATGCCAATTTATTTGGACATAAAACTAAATTTTTCTTTCTTTGGGAGGATATTGAAGATATTCAGGAGCTTCCCCCATCACTTTCATCTGTGGGTAGCCCAACATTGGTCATAGTTCTGTGGAAGGGCAAAGGCCTTGATGCCAGGCATTGGGCAAGGTCTCAAGATGAAGAAGGAAGGCTCAGATACTATTTCCAATCATTTGCGTCTTTCGGTGTAGCCAGCAGGTAATGGTGATGTAAAGTGGATCTAACTATTCTATATGGCTATTTTGATATCTTCTATACACCATGTGATTGACCTTTGTTTTGTTTTTTATCTTTTTTTTTTCCCGACAGAACCATCATGGCCTTGTGGAGAACTCGAACACTCACACCAGAGCAAAAAGTACAAATTGCAGAAGAGCAGGAGCAGGACCTAGAAGGAAGGCCCATAATGCTTGAGGACTCCGATGTTGAAGATACAACCATGTCTAAGATCCACTCTGTTGAGCTACCAGTCAATGTAAGCACTCAAAGAAGGGCTTTCTCTTCACTCACCTCTCCATTTCATTCATAACTAAAAACATCGATGTTGTGATTCCACAGATTAAAGCTCTTATGGGCATGTTTGAAGGGGGAAGTATGGAGCGTAAGATTACGGAGAAGTCTGGATGTCTTAATTATACAACCACAGCATGGGAATCAGTAAAATCGGACATCTTGGAACGACATGTCTCTTACAAATTCAACCGCCACGTTTCAGTTTTCGAGGGAGAAGTCACCTGCACACAACAGAAAATTTCAATTCCAAATGACGAAGGGTGGATTCTGAATGAGATCATGGTGCTACACGATGTCCCTTTCGGCGATCACTTCCATGTAATCTACTTATTTATCGTTTGCAGATCATGAAAATGACAGACTAGGTTCTTTATATTTCATTCTGATTTTTTGACTTGCAGGTCAACTTCAGGCACCAAATTGAGAAGTCTTCCCTTGCTAATAATGCATGCAAGTGTGATGTCTACGCTGGGATCACCTGGTTGAAAAGCACCAACTTCCAACAGAGAATCACTCAAAACGTTAATGATAAATTCACAAACAGGTTCAAAGAAATATATGAACTTGCTGAGCAAGAGATCCTCTTCTCAACCCAACAGGACAGTTCATTTTGAAACATACAAAACTGAAAAGCAATTAGACTTTTTTGTTCTCACACCAAATGTATTTTGTTTTACTTTCATCAACAATCAATAATTGTATCTCTGCAATTGTATACATTCTTCCAGTCAGACACCTTAATGAAATCATCATAAGCCATCTTGAAAGTCTGTGAAGAACATCAAGGCATTATATTCATGCATAATTCTTAAAGTATCGATGAAAAGACGATACTTCTTTGCTACGAACTTATACAACAATGACAACAAAGTTTCAGTAGAAATCTTGCTAAGATGCAGGATTTAAGAGAGTTTAATAATTAATACGCAACCTTACCTCTAACAAATAGAGTTGCTGCAAACTTGTATTGAAGGTGTACACAAAGAAACACAACATCCATTAGATTATATATATATTTTTTTGTATGTGAAGAATTAAAGTGTTGATTAGAGTGAACTAATCATCACCTTGTTGTGACTATATTTCTCCCTAATTATTTGTAGTTTAGAAGTGTAACAATTGATACATAGACAATGGAGACCCTTAACACAATCACTTAACACAATCATGATGTTGGTTTAACATATTATTTGAAAGATTTTTATGTTTTTACAATATTTAAGCTTATGTTTTGAGTTGAAAATTTTGTATATGGATTATAACTCTTCGTCTAGAAACATATCAACAAAAAAAAAAGAACAAAGTATCATATGTTATTGTAGGTTAAATGCTTAATTGAGGACTTCATGAAATGATCATAACGCAGGTATGAGATTTTTGGGTTGCCCTAATTATCTAGTTAAGTAATTCTTTAGCATTAGGCAAGAGATTTTTGGGTTGCCCTAATTATCTAGTGTGTGACGGGTATCTGTCTGAAGCTCGCAAAGAAGAAAGAAGGAAGACTCTCGGACTCAGAAACAGAAGAGTGAAACTATGTCTTAGTAATACATGAGAGACACACGTGAGAAGCAGAAATCAGAAGCTAAGTCAAAAGCACAGTTGTATTGACACGCATGCAGAGTATGATGCATTAGCTGATCACGTGAAGGGCACATGTTTTTACCTAATATAAGAAGCAACCATCGAATCGAATGTAGCCGCTACTAAAGTCCTATATAAGACTGATGACCAAAGCATCAGTCATATACACAGAATACACACACTAAAAACTTTGAACACATTATTGTAGTCAATAGTTCGAGAGTAATAGAACAGAGTGAAAGTTTCAAAGCTGCTAGAGTACTTATTTGAGGTTACTGAGGAGAGTTTATAAACTCTTTGCAAGTATCATCATATTCTAAATTTTTGTATTGAAATAGGATTTGAGGGGTTCAATAATATGCAGCTTTATTTCTACAATATAAAGAGGCTATTTCTTGTTGGTCTACTTGTATATATATGACATGATAACAAATACGTATGGTACAAGTAATAAATTAATAAGGATCGATAATACATCGGAATAAATGTATTACCATAGGTTCTTTCAAACTCCTGAAATTTTTTATTTTTTGTTTAATGCGGACCTGCGGTTCGGCCTTGATCAAAACGGTTCAACCATTAAATTCGTTATCCGGTCCAATTTTCGATTAAATCTCCTCTTAGCTTCGTAGGAGATAAACCCTAAACCCAGCCCAAAACAAACACCATATTCAGCATCTTTCCTAGTTCTTGAAGCCACTGGCTGCCTCGAAGCTGAAATTTTCAAGTTGAAACAGCGATGCAGCACGACGAGGTTATATGGCAAGTCATAAGGCACAATCACTGCAGCTTTATGTCCAAGTAATTTTCTTTTTCGGAGAAACATTCGATTACTTGTTAGTTGGCCATTTGATTTGATTTGATTGTGATTGAATGAATTGTTTGCAATTGTGATGTCTCCAGAATCGAGACCGGGATTTTTTGTAGAAACCCATATAACGTTACTGGGATTTGTAACCGTAGCTCTTGCCCCCTTGCTAATAGTCGCTACGCTACTATACGCGACCATGAAGGTTTGTTTCTTGTGTGGGCTTTTTCATTTTCGACATCATTCAAATGGTTTTCGTTTGGTTCTTTGTGTCTGTTTTTCCAAGGAGGTTCCTTGTATATGGCTATTTTAAAAAAGGAAGCTGCAAATTTTATCCATCATGGACTATGAATATGCTTATATTCACTGCCAGCTTCAAAGGTCATGATATCTTTGTGAATATTATTGATCCATTTGTTTCTAGTACTTTCTGGTGGGTATTTGTTACCATGATTGCTATGTTATTTTTATGGACAGGAATCTAATTTTCCTGGTCTATTTCTTTCCGTGTCAAGATTCATTTCTTCTTTTTGTAAGCTTATACTTTCGTGGCTTTTGTGAATTTCTGACAATTTGTCATGTGCGTAGGTGTATTCTATTTGTATATGAAAACAATAGAGCGAGCTCATAAGCCAAATGAGTTATGGGAAAGAGTGAAATTGCCTAGAAACTATGAGAAGGCCCTTGAGATCATTGACAAGCATCTGGTATTCATATTTTTCTGAGATAGTTGTGCTTAAACTGCTGCTTCCATAAAGAAAAAAAGAGAGCATGTAACAACATCCTATTGCTTGATGGGTAACCTTTGTACCTTTTAGATGTACTGGCCAAAGCTTCTTGTACACAAAATAAAGCAGCGCCTGACAAAGATGACGCAGATGCGTATACGGATGAGAAAACTACAATTAAAGACTAGGTATGCAAGTACCCTGTTTGCTTTGGGCTTATTTATGTTTTATATTGTTACAGTTTTTGGATTTTTAGATTCAAAACTGTTTGCAGGTCATAGTGTTTCAATGTTATTGCCTTGGTGCTGATTCTTAGTTTCCATAAGGACATTAGATTCTAATTCCATCCCTTTTATTGTTGAGTTTATTCCGTTGTGTAAATTATCTCTGGTGATATTGCTTCATAAAATTTTCCTCTGGTATATTTTGATGTTTAGCTGACAATTAATTGCTATGTAATTAATGTGGATAATTACCTATTGACACCTTATGGTGTGCAGAAGAACAAGAAGATTCATGTAGGTTAAGAAGAACTGAGAAGTTTATGAAAGACTAGATGCCATCATTGTTAGGGTGGTAGAGTTGTGGTGGCTACTTTTAATTTCGATGTTAAAGAGAGGTTCAGGCCATACTAACCTGGTTTTTCACAATATGAGGATGCACATTGTTGATGTAATTTACTGTAGCAATTATTGACTTGATTCCTTTCATGTTCCATATTTGTGAAGGTGTAAGAAAAGTTTCTGCACATTATTCATTATAAAAAACGTGCATTCATAGACTGAAAGCTTAAGAGTTTGGAATTGTTAAGGAAATAAAAAAAATGGGGAAAGCATTAGACGCCAAGAGTCAGAACTGAAGTATTGTAGGAGTTTTGGTCTTCTCTAAAAGTTTGTTGTGATCTTCTTGATCATGTTGCGATTTTCAGTTATTGCTTTCTTTCACCATGTTGACTCGATAAGTTCCTACTGGTTCATGTCTTCTAGTGTTTCTAGGCTGCTATGGACTCTTACGAATTTATATGTTCAATTCTTGTTTGGAATGATCCTACTAGGGAGAAGATAATGACTACACCCCGAAAACAGATGAAGAGAGAGGCTAGAAGAGAGGAAAAGGCTGAAAAAGCTGCAGTTCTTGATAAGGTTATAATGTGACTGGTCGTGTATATAATCTCTAAAATTTTGTTTTTATAGAAATTCATAGTAATTCTACCTTAAATCTTTTCAGAGTATTGAGAAAGAATTGCTTGAACGGCTGAAGAGTGGCGTTTATGGTGACATATACAATTACCCAGTTAATGCATACAACAAAATTCTTGACATGGAAGAACTACATGCTAATGCTGAAGATGAAGAAGAGGAGGTATGGATGTCGTAAAAATCAAGGTTTGTTTTGAAGGCTTGATTGGTTACATGTGTGTGAATAATTTGTCAATACACAGGAACCTGAAGTAGAATATGTTGAAGGTTATGATGAACTTGAAGAAGAAGAAGATATAGAAGATTTTGGTAATTTTCCACTTGGCCAGGCTATCAAAGCTAATGGTAAAGATGTTTATTCTACTTCACACCCTTTTTTGTATCAGTACTAAGTATAATTCTTCAAGTACTGTAGTTTGAATGTTTTAGCTTTAAGTACCAACAGGAGCTACTTTGACAAATTGATTGTGATTAATTTTGGATTGTTGAGGAACTTCTGTTTTGACCCTTTTCCTGGGGGTGGGTCATTGTCAGCCTCTCTTTTTTTGTTAGAATGAGGGAGGCTGTTGAAACAATATTTGCACCGCAGAAGCTGTTGTCTCAGTTTCTTTTTTGTTCATAATGCACATTGCACAAGTTATAGTTTAAATATTCTGCAGATGGTATGCTGGATGATGATGAAGAAACATATGCAGTTGATCGCAAAAGATCTAAAAGGTCTGGACCTAAACTTGAGAAAGATGAAGCTAGAAAGTTGAAAAAGAAGGCAAAGGTTCTAGTTGAGGTTCGTATCTTCAGATTTCCATTATTCACTTGTTGATTTAGTAATGACATTGCTGTAAAATTTTGTTACCTAAGAATCATACGCTTATACATAGAAAAGGTAAGCGTTCAAAACTTGAAGTTTTGTAAGATATCATATAGATGGAAGTTCGTTTCCTTTCACATCGATCATAGGGCCAGTCGTTGAATTATAAGCATTTAAGCTTGTTGACAGCGACGATTCTGATGGATAGAACATCAAAACTGTGGTAGTCCTCTTAGCACCTTAAGCAACTTTCAATCAATTCATCATTTTATATCTTCCATTTCACCACTCAATCGACCCATTATGATCTAAGAGTTTTAATTGTTTCTTTATATTGAATGGACGCTGCAATCTGATTATGACAGTCATCTCTCTACATTCAAACTATAGTTTGCAATCAGATGGCTTGCGTATACTTTTTTGGATATTCATCCAATTTTACCTTGACATATTTCATTGTAACAAGGTAGACTAGAGCAACGGCATACACGCAAGTCCTGTACATTTTTTTTTCACTGTCCCTGAGGTTAAATTTTTGAAGTTCTCGTGTTATGGTGGTATGAGTGGGTCTCGGTGAGACACACTGGAAACCTAAGAGACTTGGCTGGTAAAACTGATTCTTATTTGATATGTTAATAAGTAGAATAATATTTTCTAGAACAAAATTATTGAAGCTGCTATGTGGGTTCTTTTCGGGAAACCATCTACGTTACGGGGAAAGTATCTACTTGCTATACTTAACATGATTTTTGTTGAAGTTCATGGATGTAACTTTCTTTGAATTTACTGTCTCATAAGTGATATCTATGTAATTGATTCCTTGCATCAGGTTGAACAAGAAGATGCTCCTGGAAGACAAAAGGCAACTTCTTGAGACGGTTGGACGATGGCCATTTAGTTTGGCAAGTACAATGATTACGGTCAGGATTTTTTTTGAATTGTTCATCCAACGACATCAATTACTTCTCGCTTTGGCATGGAATCTTACCATGATCGAATCTACTTGAAGATTACTGCTGATGGATGGCATGAGGTATTCCAAGTAGCCATGATTGGTTAAGGTGTTCTTTGCTTTAAACCTGTAACTCCGGCATCAAGTGTAGAAACTAAAAAGCAGAGTCATTTAGGGTGCGTTTATTTTCAGAAAATAGTTTTTTGTTTTCTATCTTGATTTTTTGCATATATTTTCAATTTTTATTTTCAGTGGAAAATTATCGAAAACATGTTTACTAATTAATATTGAAAAAATTATTTT
>JAOSBM010000006.1:28275462-28292968 GCA_027568955.1 Erythroxylum tenue
GCCGATCAACTGAACTGCACTGTGTAGCTCGGCTACTGCCGAGCAACTGAACCGAACTGCCGACCGAACTGTCAACTTAACTGCACTGTGTGTAACTCGGCTATTGCCGAGCAACTGAACTGAATTGCTATCCACTGACCGTCCAAGTAACTAAAGTGAACTGCTCGAACTTATTGCACTGAACTGCTCGGACTGAACTGCTCTGCTCTACTGAACTGCTCTGCTCTACTGAACTGCCCTACTGAACCAACCGACTGACTGACCGTCCAACCCACTACAACTGCTCGGACTGACTGACTCCCACTGTATAGACTGCTCGACTACTGACCCACTGGGTAGACTGTTCGGCTACTGACATGGGAACCGACTAGATCGAGACTGTGATCGAGACTGTGCAGATCGGCTAAGGGCCGATCCGACTGAACGGGTATAGGTGACTGAACTGGTATAGGGCATTGGGTGATCGGATCGGCTAATGGTCGATCTGACTGAAACTGTGTAGACACTGGGTGATCGACGAATGGCCGATCCGACTGAAATTGTGTGGACCGACTGATCGACTGTGTTACTGATCAATTGTGTTACGGAGCCACTGGACGACCGACTGACCAACTGTGCTATCGAACAACTGACCGTGCTACTGTGACCGATCAACCAGATAGACTGCAACTGAGTAGAGAGCGGCATAAGACCGAGCAATGGACTACGAGATCGGCAGAACCGATCGACCGATTGGATGGATCGACTGTACCAACTGAAAACCGATCGACCAACTGGATCAACCGTACCGACCGAGCAACAGACTTAGAGATCAGCTGTGGACCGATCACTACTGAATTATGTGACGCTATTGTTAAAAATACACTATTGACTGTTTTTCTTATATATATCTGAGTAAGCCATCGCTCATGGTCACTCACTGAGTTCGCAAACTCACCCCAAATGTGCATCTATTTTTCTCAGGACTCAGGGCTACTGGTGCACGACAAGGGTAGAAGATGGGATCGGTTCGCGTCTACATGTGCAAGTTCGACCAATTGATATATTAATGTGTCAAACTGTTTCTGCTAGTATTGAAAGTATCCATTGAATTTCCGCTATGCGTGTCCTGTGTATTGCAATTGGGTTGATCTGACTGTCCTAACACGCTACTTTCGCGAGCACGGGCTCGGATATCACTCACGATATCGGGTTTGGGTCTGTCGGGAGTGGGGTGTTACACTTTGCCTCCTGCAAGGGACCTATCTGACTCGAGCGGGGATTAGTCTGGGTGTGGATGACTTAAAGGTACCTTTTTATAGTTAGGACCCACCTAAGACACCTTGTAGGCAACCAAAAAAAAAAGAAAAGAAAAGAATCTGTTTCACCACACCTATCGTGAAGAAACCAGTGAGCTGACAGCTTGGCAGCTATAGCTGCCCTTTTGAGTCCAGATCTCCATTTACTCTGAGAATCTCCGTTAGGCATCTTAGAGTTGCTGCATCGCAGTATCGGGATGCGCAAAGAGCGTTATATTCTAAAGCTTTGTGTTAACCATTGTGTTTTAATTCTCTTGAAAAAAAAAAAAGAATCTGCTTCTTTTCCTTGTCTGTGAAAACGTGCGACCTACTTTATACTAAGGAAAGCAACGTGCAAGCGACATTATAAAATTAACATTCCACTTTTATTTTCTGTTATAATTTTAATTTTCCTTTTTCTTTTTAAAAAAACAATAAGATTTTATTTGGTTCCAAATTAAAAAATATTTCTCCACGATATAATTAAATTACATTAATCATAATTCTTTTTAGTAATTAATATTAAATAATATTTTTAATTAATAAATTCAAATAATGATACAAAAATTTTAAAAAAGAAAATTTAAATAGTAAAACACAATCCTATGATTTCTCCACTCTTTGTGCTTACCCTTTATGTAACCTATGTTGAACTATACCATCCAGCTGGTTCATTTGAATTTTTCCCCTTTAAACTTCTGTGTATGTGCGCGCATCTATATATGCATGCTTGTGTCTCTCCTCTTTCTTTCTGTCTCAAGTCTCATCCACGCTCATCTGTTAGATATGCCTCCACTTCTCCACGTTGAGACTATGGTGGCAGATTTCAATTTTGTACTGAAAAATGTGTTCTTTTTGCTCCTCCGATGATGGCCTTCTCCCTTATTTCCATGAAATGGGTGGTCTTCTCATCAAGCTAGAGGCCTATTTTACAAGCCGAGAGCAATGTCATGGAGAAGCCATGCATCCATGGAAGGGGAATTGAGAGCTTTTGGTCCGAATGCTATACATCCATATATATATACTTTATCTCATAACTACTATTTCTCATACTAGCACAATTCTGCATCTCCGTTTCGCCTTCTTTGTGCTTAGAGTTGCGAGTGTTTCCTTCGGCCTAGGATGGAAAAGTCTGTAATAATCACAAAAGTTGATGAAGTTAATTGTGTGTTTCCAACATTATGATAATCTCATGTATTCATTTAATTACATATTTTGCAAAGTGTTTGAGGAAATAAATCTATTCACTCTCTTCTTCTCTACTTGATTACAAATACTTCAAATTTGAAATCATTCCACTTGCTTTTAAAGAGTTTTAGACAGAATAAGTTTTCGTATTGATTTGTGTTGTAATCATCTGTACATACAGGAGAGTATATATATAATATTAGAGTACAAGTATAAGATCCTAACGTATCAGATCCTATAACTCAAGATTTATTTAGTTATAACAGTACAACAACTTTGGTTAGTCATTCTTATCCTTATTAGCTTTCCTATTATGGTTATTTGGTGTCTTGGTGATGGCACGTTCATCTTCACCTACTTGGCTAATTCTTCACAATTGAAACTCAAACCAGCAAGCAAATAGAATCCAATAAAGTTTGTTAGGTTGCATTTGATGACAATTAGCCAGATATATTCTTTTTCTCTTTGTCCTTTACTCATATGAATTTTTCACTATAAAAAAGTAGTAATTAGCGATAAAAAATTACCTATGAAAACGAAACTGTAGCAAATTACGGACGGAAAACTATTTACTATCGGTAACCTTTACGGGAAAATTTTTATTTTGTAATGAGAAAAATATCTATCGGTAAATATATATATGGAGGGAAATTATCCCAGCAAATTTTCCGACCGAATATAGAGGCGGTAGAAAATTCATGTCTGTAAAGAAGGCGGGAATGCTTGGTAGAATAAAAAAGTTTTGGATTTATTGACAGAATATCGGTAAAGTTTAGAGGTAAACGTCGTCGTTTCCATCGACTTCCACATTTTTAATAACACCAAACGACGTCGTTTTCCTACGCATTTAACTTACCCGAAGGCCCCCTCCCTCTTCCCTGCATTTTCGTTTTCATTTTTCCTCTCTCCCGTTTCTCTGTCGTCGATTCCTCTTCTGCTCATCGGCATTTGTGTGTGTCTATCTTCTCCGGCCACTGCCCGTGTGTCCTTCGATAGAGGTAAGTCATTCAGCTTTTGTTCTCAGTGATTTTTTGTATAACCCGTATTGGTATATATGTTTGAATGTTGCACGAACCTAGGAGCTTTTGGGGTGATTTTGCGTTTATTTCGATTGTATGTGGTTTATTTGTCTTTGCAATGATCTGGAAAATGTTGAGGAATGAAAAAAAATATGATTTGTTTAAGTTATTTAGGATGAATCTGTCATGCCTTTAAAGTGTTTGACGAAAGTTCTAAGTAAAATTTACGTGTTAAAATTTAATGTATTCGTGTATGAGTGAAATTTAATGTATTCGTGATGACAAAATCAAAACGAAACAATTTCTATTTTTTTTTTTTAGGGAAAAACGAAACAATTTCTATTATCAATTCAGTTTAATGAATTTGCATCACTTGCGCCATCTTAAATTTGAGGGGGGTATTAATAAAAATATTATTCAAAATACTAATTATAGATTATATAAAAGTAACTGAAATTTTATTTTTAATCTTCATCTTCATCTTGATCTTATAAGCTTTTATAACTCTATAAATAAATGCTCTTGTAACACAATATATAGCATATAAAAAATCTCATTATTCTCACATAATTATCACTTACATATATAATACATCATATCCTACGGGAGTCTAAGAATTCTTAGGATTCGAAGGAAGGACCAACTCCTTTGGTCACTTGAAGCACAAGTACAAAGGTCTCAGAGAGTTGTAAATAATACTAATACTAAAACAAATAAAAAATGTAATATATTTCATTGTAAATATCGAATAATTATATTTCATTGAATATTTCATTGTAAATATCAGAGGACTTTTGATCAATGAATTAAATAATTTACTTCTGATTTTGAATTGTTAATTTATGCTTCTAAATTTCATGTACGAGAATCATTTGTTTTTTTTTCACATGAATAAAATTCTAAAAGAGTTGTTGAATTAGTAAATTGGAAAATTATTCAAAGCTCTAATTATCTCCTAAGTTGTAATGGGTACTCTTACTTAGACTAAGAAAAAAACACTTTAAATAAATATTTAGTGATTTTTAAAAAAATTAAAAAATTATTTTTCATAAATTAAATTGTTTAATTTAATTTGTTATTATATAATTGATTAATTGTTGATGAAAGACTAGTTTTATAAAGGTTTAAAGAGTATCTAACTTATTAGGGTTAATTTTGATTATTATAATTGATAATACTTTATTGTTAATTATATTTAAATTTTTGATATATTAATAATAAAGAGAATTCACACACTTTTTATTTTTGAATAATTTACCCTTCTTTTTTATTGTTTTAAGTCAAATTCTCTTAACGTGTCGATAATCAAAATGAAAATTATAATTAAAATATTCTATAATATTCTGTATGATTTTACGGATAATTTAAACCAAGCAAGTCATAATTGATTTGGACTAGCAATATTAAAAATTAGAACGGGGTATAAACATTTCATGCTCCTTCGTACTTGACAAGATCACACTCCCAATCTCTAAAATTAGATCAAATTTTAATGGTTCCTCTAAAAAGTCTTTATGTTATTATTTCTCTTCACTATTCCTTTTTATGAAAATTGAAACGTAAACTAACTAGAGTGGCGAAATTGAAATATGTATGGTAGGGAAACTTGAGACGTGAATTTAATAAAATGCCCATTTCGTCCATAAGATAAAAAATACAGATTAGAAATAAAATAAATATTAAATAAATTGCTTGAAATATCTTGATTTTTAAGATTTTTATTCAAGTTATCATAACATTAAATTTTAAGATTACTCCCACTAAAAGTCCACATATTTCTATTTCAAAATAAATAATATTATATTCTGATTTGTTTGCTTTAATAAAAAATATAACAAAACTATTGAACAAGTGTATTATATTAAATATGAAATATTCTTTTTCGCAGGCCTATATTGTGTTGAAGAACGTCGATCATCCTTCTTCTTTGTAGTCTATAGTTGTCCATCTATTCAGGTAAGTCATCCAACTAATATCTACATATGTATTGCTTTTATAATACAATTCTGATGCATTTGGGTTTTGTGTGAATGCAAATGAGGTCTTGATTGTGTGTTGTTGTTTAAAATACTCTTATAATCATGAGTTTTTATGTTCTTCTTTGATAGTCTAAGTATTTAGTGTATGTGGAATGAGTTCGAGATCTTATGGATAATTTGAGATATAACTAAGTTCCTAGGACGGTATATAGGCCCGTGAGGCTTATCAGTGAAAAATTCCACGAGCCTTGGAGTCATAGCAAGAACTTGCTTTCTTGATTCACATGTGTAAACAATGCCACGTACCATAGTATTGAAATCAAATATAGGAGATTAATTCAATTGATTAATACTTCAATTTCAATGTGATTAATTCAAACTTAGTATTAACACAAGAAATTCATAGGTTTAATAGACATGATAGTTCTTTGCATAATAAACCCTTAGGATGGTATATAGGTTGGAAAACCGTGATGCAGCTCCCGTGAGGCTTATCGGTGAAAAATTCCACTAGTCTAGGAGTCACAGTGAGAACTTGCTTTCTTGATTTACAGGTGTAAACAATGCCACGTACTATAGTATTGAAATCAATCGTAGGTGATTAATTCAAAAGTAAATACATCAACTTCAATGTAATTAATTCAAACTTAGTATTAACACAAGAAATTCATAGGCTTAATAGACATGACAGTTCTTTGCATAATAAACCCTTAGGATGGTATATAGGTTGGAAAACCGTGATGCAGCTCCCGTGAGACTTATCAGTGAAAAATTCCACGAGCCTAGGAGTCACAGCGAGAACTTGCTTTCCTGATTCACAGGTGTAAATAATGTCACGTATCATAATATTGAAATCAATTCTAGGTGATTAATTCAAACATAAATACCTCAACTTCAATGTGATTAATTCAAACTTAGTATTAACACAAGAAATTCATAGGTTTAGTAAACATGACATTTCTTTGCATAATAAAGTTCTAGGACGGTATATAGGCTGGAAAGCAGTGATGCAGCTCCCGTGAGGCTTATCGGTGAAAAATTTCACGAGCTTAGGAGTCACAGCAAGAACTTGCTTTCTTAATTCACATGTGTAAACAATGCCACGTACCATAGTATTGAAATCAATTGTAGGTGATTAATTCAATTGATTAATACTTCAACTTCAATATGATTAATTCAAACTTAGTATTAACACAAGAAATTCATAGGTTTAATAGAGATGACAGTTCTTTGCATAATAAACCCTAGGCCGGTATATAGGCTGGAAACTCGTGATGCAGCTCCCATGAGGCTTATCGGTGAAAAATTCCACGAGCTTAGTCACAGCGGGAACTTGCTTTCTTGATTCACAGGTGTAAATAATTCCACGTACTATAGTATTGAAATCAATTGTAAGTGATTAATTCAAGCATAAATAATTCAACTTCAATATGATTAATTCAAACTTATTATTAACACAAGAAATTCATAGGTTTAATATACATGACAATTCTTTTCATAATAAACCCCTAGGACGGTATATAGCCTGGAAACTTGTGATACAACTCCCGTGGAGTTTGCATATAGGGAGAATTGATGGATTTCGGTAAAACTAGTGAGATACGTGAAATTGAGTACCCTACATTGTCAATTAAGCAAAGTGTGATATTTAAGCGTGAATGGTTTAATCATACACCTAATGTTGGTACAAAAGTGCATAGCCGATACAATCTAGTTGAAATCAACCAGCGAAGAAGATTTAGATAATTTGAACCTTTCGTGTTGGCAATGTAAGCGATCCAGGTGTATTATGTCCCTTTTCCCAGCTTACAACGAGATAAGTCAGATTGGTTGGCCGTTTGTAAAGTTAAACCTAGAAGTGTTTTTGAATTGCATGGAAAAGGAGAATAGAGAATTGAAAGTGAAGCATTTCAGGAAGATGTTTATGAAATAAATTCATCTGTTACATATGACGAGAATGAAACTTTGAGCGATTCAAATAATGAATATGTTGAAATTTCATCTGGAGAGGATGAGGAGGGCGAGAGATCTGAAGAGAAGCCTAAGTTTGATTCCAATTCTTCATAAAAGAAGATGATGATGATTTTGATTTACAATTAAGTACTTATAGTGATTAATTTATGTTTATAATGGAATATTATATTCAATAAATCAATTATTGAATCAATAAATGACTGAAGTTCAGACCACAATTTGGAGCCACTTACTTTCCAGGTGAAGCATCACATTCTGCAGCTGCAATTGAATCAAATATTGTACTTCCAGCTACTACACTTGTAGATGAGGTATCACCTTCCGTATCTGCTACTATACCATCCACCGCCCCTATACCGACAGAGATATCAGGGATAAACGATGTGAATGAAAGAGCGACCTCTAGCCTAGAGCTGAGGGAGTTGATGGAAGAACTTACATCACAATTATCAATAATTTGCAAGTGAAAATACATGAAATACCATATGTTTATAATTAAGTTATAGGTTTAAATTTAAAAATGATATAAAATTGTTTTTATATTAAGTTGATTCTATCTGGATCATGCTCAAGAAACATGACAACCAAATTCAAGGAGAAGATTGATCTAGAGAGTTATATATAGAAGAATATCTATCAAGCGGCAAAGGATTTTTATTATCAGAAGTTTGAGGTACTAAAAATATATTTTTTATATTTTTTCTAATTACATAAATATTGTAGGTTATAAGTACTTATCATATATTTTTCCTTTTTTTTCAAAAAGATTTTTTTTGAATTCTAAATTTGATGTGGTTATTTATAAAGTATGGGAGAGATAAGCTCGTACACATTATAGAGACTTTGTTGGTGCGATACATAAGACTGGTATACGACCTTCTTATATTTATGAAAAAAATATGGAGTCGTTGGCAGCAGTATTGGACATCACCAAGGCAATGTCCATTTCAGAGCATAATTCTACCAACAGACATGGAGAATCAGGAGGAGAGAGTCTTCTCGTACACACTGAAAGATCTATTACCCACCTTGAGCATGTAAAGAGACTTGTAAGTATCTACACTTCACACTTATATTTTGATTTTTTACTTTGATGTATTTCAATTTAATTTGATGTGTGAATTTTGGAATGAAAATATATGTATAATAGAGAATGATAATGTTATAAATGTCTGGTGCCATATATGAATGTGTTGTTGAGTTACTTTCTTTGTTCAACAAAGGGTAAATATCATAAAAATAAAGAAAATTCTGCCGAAATTTTTGTAAATTGTAATTCACTTATAACATTTTATTTTGATAGAGGAAAAGTCTACAAACAAGAGGCCTACACCCCATCAATTCTTTTTGCACACTCACACTAAAAAATATGAAGGTGTAACCATCGTCAACACCCGATGTAGAGAACTAAATGTGTGTGAAATTTATGCTTTAATATTAATGCTTAATAATTATCACTTATTAATATAAATATTGCCTTTTGATAGGACCAAATACAAAAAAATATTCAACGACAGTCTCAACAATCTGAAGATATTTATGAGAATCAAACCTATCTTCATGTAGTGGGTGGTAGGGACCGTCATAGAAGGATATTGCGCTTAGGTTCATTTGCGAATATATGTTATTTGCAATCCTTTACATCTAGTACAACAACATTTAGTAG
The DNA here is from genome assembly GCA_027568955.1 of Erythroxylum tenue. Classification (NCBI taxonomy): domain Eukaryota; kingdom Viridiplantae; phylum Streptophyta; class Magnoliopsida; order Malpighiales; family Erythroxylaceae; genus Erythroxylum; species Erythroxylum tenue. The sequence continues at coordinate 28,284,566 of JAOSBM010000006.1, forward strand.
GTGGTCTGCATCCAATTAAGTTCATGAGCTTCGGAGCACAGTACAGGTACTAACAACTCAGTTGCAACAGTCGATGGAGTACATAGCTCAGCTACGTAATGAAATGGATGAGTTGAAGGGGAAAGGCAACATCTCATTGAGCATCCACATTTACCAAATGAATAGCATAGTTGTAGTCATTTTGTATGAATTAAATACTTATTGTTATAGATAATAATTTGTTATTAATAATTAAGATAATTTTTACTTTATATCATCAATCAACTTTCTATTTTAACAAATTAAATGTAGAAACAAATCAAAAAATTATCAACAGATAACTGATAAATGTATAAATTATACATTAATCATAAGATTTTTAACTAAAATTAAATGCAGGGACAAATTTAAAAAAATATCAGTAAATTTACTAACGGAAAAACAAAATCTATCGGTAAAATGTAATGAATTTACTGACGAATAACTAAGTTTCATCAGTATAGTTAGTCGTGAATTTACCGACATAATTGCCAAGTCCATTGATAAATTTACTGACAGAGAAGCTCTTTCCGTCGCTAAATTTACAGACCAAAATAAACATTTCGTTGCTAAATTTACCGACAGCACAAAATTACCGTTGCTAAATATAGAAGCGGATCATAAAATATCCATCAGTAAATTAGCGACGGAAAATCATTAATTCGTTGCCAATTATTATGTACGGTCGTTTCTCAAACGACTTATTCCGTGACTAACTTAACTTACCGACAAAAAATCTACACATTCCGTAAGTAATGTTCGTCGTTAAATTCTTTTTTTTTTATAATAAAAGAAAGTCAACACAGTTTACAAAATGAGTCGGGGAAAACAGTTGCCCGACTGATCCTCAACTAGGAGAGAATGACACCCGATGGGTGGACTGTCTAAATAAGTAACCCTTAAATCAAAGTGTGTGACGTAATGAGCCAAAATTCCCTTCTTCTTCTTCTTTTTTTGTAGTGTTTGTTCATCTTGACCTACTTGGCTAATTCTTCCACAATTAAAACTCAAACCAGAAAGCAAATAGAACCCAATAAAGTTTGTTAAGCCAGAAATATTCTTTTTCTCTTTGTCCTTTACTCATATGGTAATTTTTTTTCATGTGTATAAACAGGTTGACTATTGACTCTTGGCCAGATTCCCATTTTGTTCTCTTCGTTGATTGCAATCATTCATCTCTTTATGCATTTTTAATAACCTAATCATAACAACTAACTAAGTTGTTTTGATGGGGATGATAAATTGGGGTAGTATGATGTATAGGGACATCACAGAAAATAAGGACCATCAGATGAAGTCAATCCTTTTTTCCTTATTGCATCGAGATTTCACATAATTTGGATTACCACCACAAGTTTTCTTTTCTGCATTCCACTGTGTCGACCACTATAACCTTTTATTGGTCTTCATGTTTGCTCTTGTGATATAGGTTATTTTGAGGATAGATAAGTGAATTTTACTCTCTTCTGTTGCAACTTAATTCCCATAACTAACCTCTCAGTGAATTTCCATCAAACAACTTATATGCACTTCATTTGGAATTTTTGTGAAACATTTGGTCTACATTTCATTGGAACAATCTATCAAATATGTATTATGCAATGTCTTTAACTCCTCAAGGAATTGGATAATTCTACTAGTAGGCTTTATATATTATTTTTTTATTAAAAATTGAACCAATTTAAACGATTTAATCACAGAAATCTTAGTCTATATAATTTTAATCCAATTTTTAAAATTTTGATTCAATTTACTTTAATAATTCTTGTTATTAAAAACTGACTAGTGTATTAATTAATCGGTTAATTTTCTAAATTAATAATTTATTTTAAACTAAAATAAATAAAAATATCATTTTTAATTAAACTTTAAAATTTTTAAAATCCTTTAATTTTATTCAATTTTTAGTTATAATTTAACTATTTGAACATTTTAAATTTTAAACCTCTTATTTATCTTTTAATCCTATTTTTAAAACATTATTTTTTCACAAAATTCTTGCTCTTACGATGGAAAGAGGATATAATGTTATGCCACGCGTCAAACATCAAAGAACTACCTTCTGTGGGCCAGCATAGGCTTTTCACATTGACAGAGCGCAATATATGACCAATAATGAGTGAAGCAAAGCAAAAGCAGCTTACTTCCACGCTCCACCACCATACCCCGTCACCACCCTCCCGCCGGACACCGGTGAATTGTGTCGCCGTCGTTGATACTCTATCATGGACGTTGACTTTTGGGCTTCGAGAATCAACTCGGTCAAGCATCTCTCTGCTGTCCAAGCTGGTAGACACCACTTTGTTACTTGATAGTTCTTTATCCTTTCCATTGCCTATATGCTTCTGTTTCTGCAAAATGTTTTTTATCGTTTGTTTTGTTTTTCGCTTGTTTCTTGCAAATAACGGCTTGTCTGAGACATTCTACAGTTGGGTTATGTTACACTAAACCTTTGACTACAATTGTCTGAAAGTTTCAGTTTTTAGTTCCATCTTTTGTTTCTAGGACACGATAGAGGCTAGTGTTTGAGGTTGGCTACTGGTTTAGTTAAATTTCATGCCTTTAGCAACTTTATGAGGTAAGTTTATGCTTTTTGTTTTTCACTTGCAATACAATTGATATGTTGTTAAGGGAAAAAAAAAGAAAAAGAAAAGTTCATTAGTGTAAGTTCTTAATCCATGTCAGATGACACTTGGAGATTTTATGATTATATATCTTCTTCCCTTTCTATTTAAATTTCTTAAATTTGTGATGCATCTAAAATTGGAAACTGATGGAATATCTTTTGGATATGTATTTTGTTATTCTGTGAGTTAAGATTACCCATCCTATGAACTCTTTGAGGTTTTATTAGCTTAAATACGTGAATTAGGGTTGATTAAGATATATTAGGTAGATGTGTATGAGGATAATCAGAAACGGAAGACCAACTAGTATGACAAACTACTATAAAGTTAGTGAACGTCAGAATTCCCATCATAGTGTGTTTTTCACTTGGGGAATTCCATGTGGAAGGATTTGCATCAACTTAAGGTATGGATACAGAAGGAAATTTCAAATGTTTTGAAGTTGAGGTTAAAAGATTTCAACCAAGTTGTCTGGTTTTTCAAGTTTTATAAAACAGCAGGAGAGTGATTATGACTAACGTTATTGAATTGATGATGATCATAATGATTTGAACTTGGATGAGGAACAAATATATTCTAGTAGGTCTGGCAAAACCCCTATCCAAGTTGGATATGTACATTCTTTTTCTTGGATTATTCAAATTGGATTCTCTGTAGTTCTGTAGTCTTGGATATTTCTCTTGCTTTCAAGTTTATGATGACCTCTTTGGTTTCAATGTTGGACACTAGTTGTGACGGCTAGATCGTTGACCATGTCATCCACATCACATTTTTTCCTCTCTGTTCCTTTATTCCTTGCTCTTCAATGTGTCAACAGATCATCATTTGGCTGGGGATGATTCAGATGGCGACGAAGATGCCAGATCTTGCTTTCCATGCCCGTTCTGCTATGTTGATATTGAAATCAACGTTTTATGCAGCCATCTGGAGAATGAGCACTTCTTTGACTTAAAAAATTCAGTATGTGCTTGCCATTTTCTGATGAGAAGATTTTGTTAAACATAGATTCACGATGCATGTAATGCATTGCAAAATTATATTAAAAAGAAAAAGATTGTTGCTGTTTTACAAGCAACCAGGCCACATTGTTGTCCATATAAATGGATTAACATAGGTAATTTCTTGCTTGGTTGCTTCTTGTGGGATTCTTTTATTGAAGCTGCTTGTAGCATATATGAGGTTTCTCAGTAATGTACTTTGAAAATTGTTGATGGGTAATTCGAACGCTGAATCTCATAATTATACCTGCCTGAATAATTGAAATGATAAATGGATGTTCTGCTATGCGCATGCAGTCTACTGTACTTCTGATCGAAATTGAACTTGATGGGTAACTTCAACACTGCTGTTTCAGGTTTGTCCCATTTGTGCAGCTAATTTGGGTAAGGATATAATGGAACATTTTATATTGCAGCATACAAATTCATTGAAGGTATTGTCCATCATTTCTTGTATCTTTGATTATAAGATGTTAAACTAAGATTTAGTCCTAATCTAGTTGGCAGACATGAAATTTTTCATATGTTCTTTCCTGCCGTTATTAAGGTTGCACACTGTTATTTTCCACTGGTTTGGCAACAGAATTTGGAAGAAGATATCCACCTGGGCATGATTTTAGGTTTTAGATTCATCAGAAATCTTTTGTCAATGTGTGCTTTGCAGCGCAGAAAAAGAACTCTAAAATCTGGCGTTTGGAGTGGTAGTTCAGTAATGCTTGGAAAAGAGCTGAGCTCATTCCTTGGGTCTTCAACCAATGGCAGAGCAAACACAGTTGAACTTGCACCAGACTTGCTACTCACACCATTTCTAGGCATTGTGAAAGATTCAGACCCTAAAGGAAATCAACAAGACGAATCTTCTAACAAATTTGCCTCCATCTCTAATTTGAAAAGGTAGTCCTTCTCTAGTGTCACGACTATTAATTCAAGTATTATATATGATGCAAAATGAAGTAGCTAATCCTTCAAAGCAAAGTTAGTACAAGAAAAGGAAATCTGAAAGACTTGTTTTGCTTTCTGTTTGATAACACTACTAGAGAATGAAGAACATCCGATTATATGCCAAAGTCTAAATGATTCAGAATTCTCTGGATATATTAAGCTGCTCTAGCTAACAAAGATTCATCAGCGTCTTGCAGTATCTGTTTATGACTTTCCTATATAGGAATTGCAGCATTTTAGGAATCGGTTAAAGTTTACAGGTGCACTACCAAAATACAGAGGGGCCAAAGGCCGAAGTATTTTGTCTTGTTCTCTGTCCACTGATCTTTTGACTACTGTGTACACAAACCTTCAATTTTACTATTCGTTAAATTTGTTTAATGATAAAAAAGATGTCAATGGAATGTATTTGAATGACTTGGAAGACGGAATAGGAACATAACTGGTTTCCTGGTTTTTTTGCAGCAACGAGATATCTAATGCACTTGATGGAGGCAACGAGGTGGACGGTGAAGAGAGAAGCAAGAGAGCTGCATTTGCTCAACAATTGGTCGTGTCAATGATATTCTAAAGCTCAGATGATGTCTGGGAGTAAATGCGCGGGGAAGCAACAAGGTTTGTGCTTGACACTCCCTTTGACCAGCTATTGATAATGCCATCTCTGTGACTCTAGCCAGTGGGTGATTTGGGAAGATAAATTGTTTCCATGAATTTATACACAGGAGGGGATGGAAAATCAGTTAAGTTCAAATGTCTATGTATGTATATGGGTAGCCATATCAATGGCTACGTTGTGTAATGAATGCTGATTAAAACAAATTAACTCTTGCTGTAACGCTAAGCTAAAATTTTTATTCAAGTTTCAGAAAAGGCACACAAGATTAGCGTTGCTACATACCTTATTACAAATTGTTATTTGGACACGGAAGGTAAATTTGGTCTTTGTTACCTTGTGATCTTCTCCCCTCTTTGCTATGGATCCTCCTATTCCCTTCCTCAAAACAAAAATAAATGAATGGTAAACAGAAACAAATGAAAGACAGCAACCCTCATTCTTATTATGCCTCCAAATCCACCCCTGCCAGTTTAGGCCAGCAACACGAGAGAGTACTAGTCCAAATCTTGATGTGCATGAAATTAGATGAATAGCTTTGTCATGATGGTACTTATAAATCTGCGAATCAGAATCTCGTCAGTTCTTATTCTCACGAATGAAGCGCAAAAACCAGAAGTGATAAAGAGGGCTAAACCATATATCTTGACACATTTTAGCTGTTTAGAAGTTGCAGTTTGTCTCCACTAAGGGGGGGATTAATTGCCTGCATTCTTAAGGAAGAATAAGCAGGTATATGTAACTTATTCAAACAAGCATCCTGTTTCTTAAGCATGGATGCAACTCTGTCTCTGCTACATAAAACTAGTCATGGTATTTGATGACGGGGGAGAAAAAGGAAAGGAGTAATAATTCCCAGCTTATAGCAAGAGGGGCCACGTGAATGTATAACAGGCACTGAAGGATATCCATGACACACGACCAATATGTCTCTCAAAACCTAGAAGTCAACAGCCAAACTCAACACTTTCAATTGTTAAGTGATCCTCGATGAAAAAAGAAACAGGATACTGGGAATGGGAACTTCCTGAGGTTGAGAAGGCAAAGCTGCACAAACAAGTCTAATCATAAAGCATAAAACAACAATCTCGAACAGCAAAACTATTGTAAGCTATCATTAACAAAAGACACCTACGATGAATCAATATATCAACGATTGGGTTGCACAGATAGATCATACGATCATTCACACAAACGGGGATGACTTGATTGTATCATTGAAGAAAATAAAGATCATAAGAAAAGAACATTTCATTCACCATGCCTCATTCCAAAAGAAGTTGCATATAGTTATAGTTCGGCAAATTTTAGAATTCAAACGAGTAGAAGAGGGAATCAAAGAAGTTGCATTAAATTATCTCCAACTAAACTGGCCGGAAAACTAAAAAAGAGTACAAAACTGCAAATTATATCACATTGGGTGCAGATAGTTCTCCTTAAATGGTAAATCTAATTGCATAAGCCTGAGGATATAAAGTCTTTGACACCCAAAAAAAAGAAAGAAAAAGAAAAGAAGCATTTCCTTTCTACATTATCTACTCAATGATGGATTGAATGACACCAGCTCCAACAGTTTTACCGCCTTCTCTGATAGCAAACCTCATACCTTGTTCACAAGCCACAGGCATAATAAGCTCCACAACCATCTTCACACGATCGCCAGGCATAACCATCTTCGACTCCTCATCTTTATCATTCATAATCGAAGAAACCCTCCCAGTTACATCAGTAGTCCTCATGTAAAACTGAGGCCTATAACCAGCAAAGAAAGGTGAATGCCTACCACCCTCTTCTTTCTTCAAAACGTACACAATAGCTGAAAACTTAGTGTGGGGCGTAATAGTCCCTGGTTTAGATAACACCATCCCTCTCTGAATATCAACCTTTTGAACACCTCTCAACAACACACCGACATTATCTCCAGCCATAGCCTCATCCAAAGTCTTTTGGAACATTTCAACACCAGTCACCGTAGTGTTCCTAGTTTCTCTCAACCCCACTATATCAACAGTCTCACCAACCCTAATAGTCCCTCTCTCAACTCTCCCAGTGGCAACCGTACCACGACCAGTGATGGAAAAAACATCCTCGACAGCAAGCAAGAATGGCAAATCAGTCTGTCGTTGAGGAATAGGGATATAACTATCAACAGAATCCATAAGCTCATAAATCTTATCAACCCACTGATTCTCTCCACGTTTAATAGCAGGATTAGCCATCAAAGCCTCTAAAGCCAAAAGAGCAGACCCAGAAATAATAGGAATATCATCACCGGGAAACTCATAAGAAGACAACAACTCACGAACCTCCAATTCCACCAACTGCAAAAGCTCCTCGTCATCTACCTGGTCCTGTTTGTTCAAGAACACGACCATATTAGGAACACCCACTTGCTTGGCGAGCAAGATGTGTTCTTTGGTCTGGGGCATGGGCCCGTCAGAACCGGAGACGACGAGAATGGCGCCATCCATCTGAGCAGCGCCGGTAATCATGTTTTTGACGTAATCGGCGTGGCCGGGACAGTCAACGTGGGCGTAGTGGCGGTTCTCGGTCTCGTACTCGACGGTTGCCGTATTAATGGTAATGCCACGGGCTCGCTCTTCGGGGGCAGCATCGATTTCATCGTACTTTTTGGGGGCGCTGTTGCCCATGGAAGCCAAAGCCATGGTGAGAGCAGCAGTGAGAGTGGTTTTGCCGTGGTCCACGTGGCCTATGGTGCCGATGTTCACGTGAAGTTTCTTTCTCTCAAATTTTCCCCGTGCGGCACGGACGTTGAAGGTGCGGTGGCGGGTGGTAAGGACGGCGACAGAAGAGGAGGAGGTGGTGCCGGTACTGAGAAAAGGGGTTATGAAGGAGGAGGTGAGGAAGGATTTGGGAATGATAAACGTGCTCGCTTTGGTGTGGAAACTGGGGGTTGAGGAAGGAGGGTAACAACAAAGTTTAGAAGGGGTGGAGGCTGAGACTGCCATTGATATAGCTTTGAAAATGGCTGTTTGACAGTGACTGAGGAGAGGATTGGGTTTGCCTTATCTGTTGAAAGAGAGCGGAGGACTAAGGGTATGTTTGGGAGTTTAGGATGGAATGGAATGGTAATTAATGGAATGGAATGGAATGGAATGGGCCATTTTATTGTTTGGAAGTTTTAATAAAATAAGAGAGGGGCTCATTTGACCATTGTTTGGAAGTGATACTCAAAATGAATGGA
>JAOSBM010000006.1:28333662-28344855 GCA_027568955.1 Erythroxylum tenue
TCCAAACTTTAAAATTTCATATCTTCCAATTCCCACATCCAAAAATTGCATACTTTATAGCGTCGGAAAGATTGACATACTAGCTACAACTTTCCTGTAGACCAATTACTCTAATTCAGACCAAATCAGTATGACGAGTGGCCTCAAAGCCAAGTACACCTAAAGGTACACTTAGAGACAATTTTTACAAAACCAAGCAAAATAATACTTAACTTTGACTAATCATAACTCTCACTCCCGATATCGAAAAATATCAAACTTTATGGCGACAGAAAGCTCTCGACATAAGCTACAATTCTCATGAAGATTATTTTCTCAAATTCTGCCTAAATCAAAAAATCAACTCTCTACTCCAAAAAGTCAAACTTTCTTAATTTAACAAATTTTCACACTTTCACTCTTTATTTCTTAATTTTTTTCAACTTCCATTTCAATCATCTCATTCCCTTAAACTTTTATAACCAAAACTAACCTACTCAAATATTAAAGCCATCAAAACTAATCAATTCTTTTCTCATTAATTTTCTTAAAGCACATATTCATCTATAACACAATACATATACAAAAACACTCATTTAAATTTATTTTACTATTTCTAATTTTCACCAAAAATTTGGGGTCCAACAGACCATGAAATACTCTAATTAGGGTCAACCCTTATTAATTGGATGCTTTTAAAATTTTTGAATGGGTTTAAAATCATCAATACCCATTATTTTCCAAAAAGGATATTTTAGTCCAATAATTTCAGATTACCCGAATTCTATTAAAAAATCTTTCGTTTTGACCCTTTTTCTTGTAGACTCCAATTTTTAGAGCTTTTCATCGTATTTTGAAATTATTCAGTAATTTTTTGATTACCCGGAAGAATTTTCGGATTGAATACGGAAATCACTAAATGTCATCAAAATCATCCGGATTTCATTCAAAAGTATCACCTAAATCTCCAAAGCACATCTTTGGGCTTTTAAAACTCGTTTGAACTCAGTCCATAGGTTTTCAAAGTTTTTGGAAAATTTTTAAGAAATTTTGAGTTAAGTCCAGAATCGTCTCTAGTCTATCCATTATCTCCGTTATAACCTCAATAATACATTTAAATGCTTAAATTACTCTAGTATACCATAAATAGAGCATGCTCTATAAAATGCATTTGCAACACAGTACACAGTATAATAATCAAACTAGGATATTAGAGAAGTGATTAGTTAAGGTGCATATAAATTAACTAAACACACTCTGCACCAAATTAAAAAAATAATAAGTTAAAAATATATTTATTTAAATTATTATCACATTAAATAAAATGTCAGAACTGTTGAATTAATTAATATGTACTAATATTCTCTTATGATAATTAATATCTTAATCATGTGCAAGTGACATTTGGGTCATTTATGGGAAAATATTGTGTTACTAACTGTACTATGACCCTTAAGTCATTTCACCAATCTTGCTTAAGCCTACCTATAAAGCTTATGACCCACTACAAAATATATTTTAACCTAATTGATGCATTCTAACTTATTATCAAGTTGGGCATTTTACTCATCATATTTTGGTATATTTTAACCTCATTGAAGCATTCTTGATTCATTCTAACGTATTATCAAGTTGGGTTTTCTACTCATCTTCATTTTATTTTTCATTGAATTTTTTTGCCTTTAGAACTCCAAAATGAACTCAAAACCTTTGTAATACGTGGGCTTCAAAAAGCTTAGAAAATAGAATTCTATGCTACCAAAATGTTTAAATATAATGAAATTTGAATTGAATAAAGTAATTGATTGTTGCAAAAGGAAATCATAAACTTAACAAGCATGAATTTGAAAGTAAAGAAAGTTGAAAAATAACAAACTTGGGTTTGAAATATGTTATTGATTTCTTTATATAGTAATTTTTAATACACTGTGCATGTACTAGTATTGGAATTGTGTCCTTTGTTATTCAAGTGTTAGTGAATTTATAATCCTCTCATCCTTAAGTAGTTTTTGCCATAACTACCCACTTTCTTGTATTTTAGCTAACCACTTGCTACTTTCTCCTTAACTTCCATATTCTAGGCTTCAATCTTAAATAACCTCTTAACTTCCATCCCACTTAGCCATATTTTTGGTAACTACTTCCCACTATTTTCTCAATTTTCATGTCCTAAACTTCCAAAAATTCAGTACATTTCTTCCCACATCTATGTTTTTTATTGTTCATGAATTCTTTAGCTACACATTTTTTGGGCTTCCAATTCTGGGCTAACTTCATGGTCTTTTGGGCTATATGGGCTAATTTTTCTTAAGCTATTAATAATTAGTCCCCACATGTTTGGTTAGGCAAACTAAACATATGATATAGAAATTCTCTTAGTCTTCTATAAGCTAGACATTGAATTCCATCGTAATGGTTTTTTGGGTTCCAAATTGAATTCGTGAGTTAGGCCAAATAACGTTATTCATGAGGAGTCTCCTAAATCTTAAATAATCTTTTATAGATAAGAAACGTCAAGTCCAAAGATTGTATTGAGATCTTTCAAATTTGAAATCTCTACCTCCTTATCCATTACAAAAGATAGAAAATCTCTTTAAATTTTAACATTTTGCTATTCCTTTAGGATTCAACGGTTTATCCGTTATAAAATCACCTCGTTATTTCTTCACTTTCCACCTTAACTTTTGAATAGTCTTTTTTCCTCTTTTTTGACTTTTATACTCTCTTCTTACAACTTTTGTGACCATGTCTTTTTTCTCACCATACATCTTTCTACTCTTCAACATATTTTACTGAGTTGAATACCACTAATGTATGTTTCTGATTCTGACACTTTCTAAAAAATCCCTACAATTTTTCTAACTCCACTCCTTTTTGCAGGCTGTTAAACTTGAAATAGTCTCTATTCCATTTGATCTTTTTTTTAATCCTTCCTAAGGATTAGGTAAAGAATTCTCACACTCTAATTTTCTTTCAACCTATTAACTCTAATATTTGAATTCTTGTTTTTATTGTTGTAGAAGGTTGTCCTCACTTTGACCATTAATAAGGTTTGTCTCTTACTATTGGAACACCTCAACCTATTAGTTTTTTCTCATCCATCATTTCCTTATTTAGGGGAAATGATGCTGAATACAATGAACAAAGCCAATCTTCTCCCCTAAAGAAAACTTAAAGAAAAGTCCCCAGTGACTTCTAGTTAAAAAAAACTAAGACTCTAGTTTTAAGAGCTTCCATTATATAGTCCACTTGCTCCTCTTCCAAGTTACTTAAATAAATTGTAATCACTAAGCTTGTAACTAAAGATACTCTTCTTTTAGAAGGGACTTCCTCTACACCTAAGAAGGTTATTGAAGAAGTGAAAAATGGTATAAAATATCCTTTTATTACTTTTAGCATCATTTTCACTGTGAATTTGTACTATTTTATCTCCTTTTTATAGATGATGTAATGTCAGACCTCCCTACTCTTTTTTTAGAACTGGAATTAAAAAAAAATCGAGGCTTCTCATGACCTAAAGGTCACCAAGGTTACTTCATTGGAGGTAAGACAAAAATTCGTTTATTCTACATGCTAATACACTTGTTTGCTAACGAATTCTTTCATAACTTGTAGACAAAGGATGTTTGGTGCACAATGACGACTTCGGAAGAAGTCTTTGAGTTGAGCTTTTTAGATCTCTCTCTTGACCTTCCTTTCAGTGTCGCACCAACAATTAAATCTGAAGAACTATCAACTATCAAAGAATTTTTGAGACAAAGCAGGAGTTGCTGTTTTTAACTGAAATTCAAAGTAGTTCTTTTATTGTTGAGGGACTTCTTAATAATGCCGAGAAATTCTTTGCTTCCTTTGAAAGATCTTACTAGATCAAGTTATACACTCAAGAATGTTGAACATCTTGCATTAAAGTAAAGTGGACTATGACGCAGAGGAGACTAAAGGCAAGAATCTACACCACCACCACCACCAACAACAACAACAACAACACCGACGAGTGAGAGTCTCGCTGAGCGCGAGTATGGAAGGTCCGATAATACGGAGCCTTACCTCTACCTAGTAGAGAGGCTATTTTTGAAGACTAAAGGAAATAATCTCCTGAAAAAAAATTTATGAGCTGAAAAATGAATTTGATTCCTTAGAAAATGATGCTTTTAATCATAAACATGCTAGTTTTAAATGGATATTTGGAAATTTATTTCTGAATGTTATCTTATTTCAAGAATTCATGCTCATTACTTAATCCCCATACATTTAAAAAAGGGGTAGGTGTATAAGGTTTTAAATACTTTTCATTAATAAAATGCCTATAAGGTTAACATTTCAAACTGGATAACCAATATTGTTACCGCTTAAAACTCTATAAATTCCAAATAACCCTTCCTAATTTGGGGACCATTTACCCCATTTTCTATCTTTTATTTTAATGGTAGAATCAAATTCCACACTAGAGCTCCTAGAATTTTAGCCTTTGGATTCTTTTATTGTAAAAGTTTTCTGCCTTTCCTTTCTAAATAATCATATTATTCAAGGATTGAAGTCACACTTTGTCTAAATCTTCTAATTCCATTAACATCACTTCTAAAAACTCGGAGGTCCCTAAAGTGTGGTTTTAGTTACTCTAAAGGAAGAAACCATTACTTCCATAGGAAGAACGACATCTTGTCCGTAAGTTAAGGCAAATAGGTTAATTCCTATAATATTACGCTTATAAGTACAATATGTCCACAAGGTTTTAGATATAATTCTATGCCTTTCTATTGGATTATCTTCTAACATTTTCTCAAAAATCTTGAAAATTAGTTTGTTAGATGCTTTGGCTTGACCATTAGCCTGACTATAATTTGGAGTTGATTTCAACAATTTTATCTCGTAATCTTCAACAAAATTTAAAACTTTTTAGCTTGTAAACATGGTTTCTTGATCACTTATTATTGATTGAGGAAGTCTAAATTGATGAACAATATATTCCATAATGAATTTAACTATATATGTTTGATCAAATTTCTTTAAAGGTTGAGCTACCATCCATTTACTAAAGTAATTTATAGCCAATAAAATAAAACTATGTCCTTTTAAGGATGGTGAATTTATATTTCCAATGAGATTGATGATCTATCCTTTAAATGCCCATGTTAAATTATATAATGTAACTCAGATTTAGAAATTTTTTGAATTCTTTCATACTTCTATCTCTATTTACAACCTCTGGCATATGATATGTAATCTTTCAAGTTAGTTGTCCAATAATGTCCATGTTGATGTATTAAGTCATCTCGTCTTTATTCCAGACTAATATGCTTATTATATCCCTTTTTACAAACTTTTCGCATTATTGTTAATACCTCAGGCTTCCCAAGACATCTTAGAAGAAATTTGTCATTTCTTTAATGAAACAAAATTCCTTTAATTATCACAAAATTGATTGTTTGTTGCTTAAGTTTGAATGACACTTTCTTACAAGGGTTTTCCAAAAAGTCTTTGATTTTAACCTCCAATTTTGGGTGACTTCTTTATCAATATTAAAGACTTCTAGTGAAATTCCACTCTTATAAATGGATGGGTGGGACCTTCGTTGTACCATAATACACTTATGACCTAAGTATTTAAAAATTTTCAACTCGGATGCTATCTATGAAAGTTCATTTACCTTGAATTTTTTACCTTGCAAAATATGTTGAAATTCTATATCATAAAAGAATTGTAGTAGTTGGACAACGATAGTAAAATAAGGTGATAAAGCCAAATTCATGCACTTGTATTCCCCTACCACTTGGTGTAACACTAATTATGAATCTCCTTTGATTAAAACTTCTTTTAACTCTAAGATCAATTAGAAGTTCTAGTCCAATCAGTAATCCTTCATATTTTGCTTGATTATTGGTACATAGGAAGCTTATTTTAAGGGAGAGAAGAGTTTTTTTTTTCCATTTGGTGCAATTATGATTATTCCAATACTAGTTGACCTCTTTGTATTAGACCTACCAAATTTCAAGTTGAAATATATAAAAGTCATAAATCATTTCCCAATATTTCTTTAGAGGATAAACTTATTCAACATCTATTTCATTAATTAGTTTGTGAAATCACATATACTATATTTTGCAACTAGCAATACCTTTATTTTAAATTAGAAAAATAAAATGCCAAATATAATTTAACAAGGGGTAAATATTTATTTTCTATTGGCTTAAGAAATCTAATCAGTTTTTTTATAACTAGCCTCTTTACTTTAGGCCAATAGGCATCCAATAGATTCTTTCACAGTAAAAATATATAATTTAATGGAATTCCTTTTCTAGTGGTCACTAATACTGAGGGTTTTGTTAAGTATTCCTTGATACTATCAAACATCGCCTAATGCCTTTCTTCCCAGTGGAATTCTTTAAAATTATTTAACCTTAATAAGTCTAATAATTCTTTTGTTTTTATTCCTAGAATAATAATGAATCTTCTAATGTAGTTCACCCGGGCTAAAAACCTCAAAATCTCTTTCTTATTATGAGGTGGTTTTGCTTCAAGAATGAATTTTGTGTCATTTTGATCCAATTCAATTCCTCTATTGTGAACTAAAAACTCCATAAAGTTCTTTTCTTTCACTTTTAAAACATACTTTTGGGGATTTAACTTCAATTTGTGCATTTTCAACGTATGAAAGGCTATTCGTAAATCTTTTGTATGATCTATACTCTTCTTTGACTTCGCGACAATATCATATATGTAAACTTCAATCGTACACCTTTTCAAATTATAAAAAAAAGACATTCATGGCCCTTTGATATATGGCTCCCACATTCTTTAGATCAAAAGGCATTATGACTCACTTAAATGACCCAATTGATCCTAAACATCTAAAATTTATTTTAGAAATATCACTTTCAACTATAAAAAATTGGATATAACCTAAAAAATAGTCCATAAAAAGAGATTAAAGAATGTCTAGCTATTGCATCTATTAAAGAATCTGTAATTGGCATCATATATACATCGTTAAGAATAGCTACATTTAAATCTTTAAGGCCTACATAAATTCTTATTTTTCCATTCCTCTTAACTACAAACACAAGATTAGCCAACCATCTAGTATATATGGATGGTCTAATAAAACTAGCCTTATATGAAACTTCAATTGTGTAGGGGTTTTTTAGTTTTCAAAAGGACAATGATCGATAAAGACAACATAGAGGATGACAATGAGGAGAAGAAGTATGTTTTAGACACTGACACTCACAATAGTGGTGCTAATGAGTTGAGTAGTGAAGATTGCAAAAAGTTATTAGAGAAGGATCTTATTAAGAGGAGGAAATAGATATGGATTTAAAGGACGAAATAAAAGAGGTTATTGAAGAAGATGATAAGAAGAAAGGTAAACAAAATGGTAAGAGAGCGTTAAGGAAAAGGAAAGGTAGTGGAGGGAAGCGATAAAAAGCAGAATATATGAAGATGTGAATAAATAAAGTAGGGATAATGATTTACGCTATGAATAATGTCACCTCCATTACCTTTAAAAGAAAGTATATCATATATCCTAATTGAGGCGCAAGTGTACAAAAATTGAGTTTCATTCATGTCCCAAACAGATAAATGATTTAACATGGCTAAGAATTGAGAATTTCTAGTTAAGATTTTTTTAATTTAATAATTTTGTTAGCAACCTTATTAATGATTTTGATGATAACCTCTTTTTTATGAACTTACCTTATTAGAAATGGTTTATCCGAAATGATCTTACTAATTATGAAAGGTCGTATATTAACCTCGTGATTACTGGAAGATTTTTGGCATAGGTGACATCGAAGTTATTCAGATTTAAATCCATCCAGTTGACTAGGGATGCAAGTGAAGCAACGACTGGTTAAAAGAAATGCCTACTTAAGGAAGAGCCACTTCTTTTGCGAAAACAAATCAGACTCTTGAAATACATCTATAGCATCAATTCTTTTAAAAGTGATATCATTGTCAAATCTTTTGTGCTTTAGAAAGTGAAAATTCTTTTTGAGAGAGATCATTGAAGCTCATATTGAGCAAATCACATTTTCATTTGTTGAGAACTTGTAGAGGCTAGCTAAATACTATTAGTTTGGAAGGTTGGAGAACCTTAAAAAATATGTACTCGTGAGTTTGAAGAGGCTCATCAAATTACTACTTGGGTTTTAGTGAAACACTCAAGTTGGATACGTGAGGATGAGATATAGGCTTGAGTTATAAGCCAAACCAGTATAAATCGACTGTGTTATTCCTCTCCCTCTTTTTAACTTTTAAAATTCTGTAATATATTGTTTGTGTTTTCATTTCTGCAAGAGGCTCTTTCATTTTTATAATAGGCTCCTTCTGTTTGCAACTTGCAAGATGTTCTTTTCAATTTTAACAGGCGCTTTCTGTTTTAAATTGTTTTAATATGATTTATCGTTTAGCATGCTTCGATGGTCTAATAGGCTCCTGTCATTTAACAGGATTCTATCGTCTGATAGGCTCCTATTTTTTTAAAATTTTAATAGGCTCCTGTCTTTATACGAATTGAAAGTAACTTACAAAAATGTTTTTTAGGTCACACAATTCACCACCTCTTGCGCGTGCTTGCTTTATCAAATTTAACGTAAATTTTAGTATCCACATATTTAGCATGTGTTAAATAAGTCTGCTTATGTAGTAAGTCATATCATTACTGTTAATTATTGAATTAAGACATGTTATTTTTATAACAAATTAAAAGTTGAATAATTGTATTGTTATTTAATTAGATAATTATAAACAATATTATAAAATTGAATAAAATGCAAAAAATTTAAATAATTTATATGATGAAAAATACAGGCAAAATTTAAACATTCCTATAAAACTTAAACTAGTATATCTTATATTTTACTTAACCTAGTATACTTATATTTCGAAAGCTTTTTTACTTGTAACCGATATGAAGAGTATGGAAGCTCAGAGTTACGACTTTTTAACTTAAAATAACATAAAAGTTCTCTTCAATTCAAAAACCCCTCCTTTTTTTTTAAAGATACAACTTTCTATCTCCATAATCGAGTTTTAAGTTAATCCAAACCCTCAAAAAAGGAACAAATGGAGAAACCATATATGCCATCAGTTTGGTGCCTAGTTAAGAATTCAGAAGCGAAAACAAAGAATAACATTACATGGAGCAAAGGAAAAGAATTCGTTACAAGACCTAACTTTATCTGTAAGGACGGAGTACCTTAATCATAAATGATACTTGTCAATTCGTTGCAGTATATATCTTGAACAATGTATTTACATAATATCTTGGAACTCCTCTTTTTTAGTTGTCTCGAAGTTTTGATATTTTTCCTTTTCAAATTAAATTTGTTGTTAATACATTTAATAGCTAAAAACTTCTTGCGTGATCTATTATGGTGTATTCTTTTCTTTCCAAAATATTATATAACAGCATTTAAGATATTTGATCAAAAGATTGTTTGATTTTTTGCTTTAACCCGGACGTAATTGACTTAATCCATTAACACCTCTTAATGGCTGAAAATAGGCGAGATATGGCCTTCTTAATGAGTTAATGGTCCAAGTGACAACGAAAGTAAGCAAGTTGCGTAAAGGCTAGATAACTTCATTATACAAAGGAAGAGCTTTGGCATATATAATAATTATACTGTCATGTTTGGTGCGGGTAAATAAAAACAAAGTTGACAATTTCATCTTTTAGCATGCACATTTAATCTGATGGGCCAAACTAGATTCATAGAGACGGCACCACAAAGAATAGATATCTAGGTTGAGATTGAAAAAGAGATGGAGTTAGAGCGGGGAATCGAGCGAATAAATACATTTTAGGCGTGCCTTTTACCGATACATCAACTTGTGTTCATAAAATTTTTATTAAATTTTTTGTGACCTTCATGAAATTAAGATTATATGTAACAGAAATCACATTGTTTTGTTATATTTCATGCAACAAAAAATAACACTAAATTAATAATATCAATATATCTCAACCAACTAAAACAATATTTTAGAATTTGGAAAAGCATGTATGAATAATAAGGAGGTGATGAAAATTGAATGAGAACTATGATTATTCGATAAATTTTTGCAAGCTAGTAATCACACAATTTTAATAAAACAAAAACTTCAGCTAAAATAAAGTAAAGTAGGATCCTAACATTCCCAGACGAGAGACATGTTCATGAAATACAGTTTATGAGTCCACCAATATGTTGCTTACAGGAAAATGTTTAATAGTAATTAAAGATTGCAGCTTTCTCATTGACAAAGTATAATTTAATGTCAATATGCTTGGAGGAAGAAATGCTCATAGTGTTTTAAGAAAAAGATACAACTGCAAAGTTATCACAATATAATTTTAGTAGCCTCAAAATGGAGTTTACATAATGAGACTTAAGTAGTAACTCGACCTACACAAACTTTTACATAAAGGAAGCATGAAGAGGGGTTTAGAGGGTTTACAAAAGGATTACGTCAATCATCGAAAGAAGGAAGTAAGCTTTGGAAAAAGGGGGTTATAAGACGTAATCAACTTTGTACTTAGATGCAAATCAGCGTGCACTACAAGAAAAAGAAGCATTTTGCATCGTCTTCTCAATAGACGTCGCGAAATGTAGGCGGCTTTCGTGACGTGGTCCCAAACGTCACGAAAGGGCCCAAGTTTCCACGACGTTGTATGAAGACGTCGTGGAAAGACCAGGTGTTAGGTGTCGTTTGGATAGTTAGACGTCACAAAAAACATAGCCCGACGTTGTGAGAGTTAGACGTTGGGAAAGGGCAGATAAATATCGTTCTCCCGCTAGCGTACCAATGCATTTTCAGCTCCCGCCCCTCCAACGTTTCGCTCTCTCCTGGCCACGTTTAGCTCTCCGTCTCTCTCCCACGTTTAATTAGCTCTCCGTCGTGCCACCTGCCGTCTCTCTCGTGCCACCTGCCCTCTCCCTCGAGCCACCTTTCCTCTCCCTCGAGCCACCATCCGTCTCTCATCTTCCGTTGAGCCACTGCCCTTGGAATCGTTGGAGGTTGCTTGACGAGTTGGCGTCCTGTTGTCGTCTACTGTCGTCTACTGTCGGAGTGTTGGTTGAGGTAAGTAGTTCAACGAATTTGGTTCCGATTAATTTAGGGTTAATTGTTTGCTTAATCTGTTTTTCTAATAATCTGTAACACAATGCATTTGGGTTTGCATTGTGTGACAGTATGTTAAGGAAGAATGTATTTGAAATGTTCGATGAA
>JAOSBM010000006.1:28398129-28412796 GCA_027568955.1 Erythroxylum tenue
TAGCTTCGCTACAAATTACAAACCCTAGACCTAGGCATATTTATAAATCATAGCAAAACTATAGATTAAGCTACTCCCTTTGAAGCTCATTAACTCCAGCCATCGCTGCATCGTCAAGAGGAAAGGAAATGCCTAGCCACGCATAGCAACCGGAAGCCCTACAACTCGCAACGATTCCAAGATACCATGGTGGAGGTCGGCTGCAAAAAAGAAAGATAAAAACTATTCAGAAATCATCCCCAGGGAACCCCGAAGGGAACCCTGGGTAACACTGCCATGTACTACTTCCCTCTTTCTCCTCTGTTCTCTCGTCGGTCTCCTCTCCCTCTCTTGCCGAAGGTGTTCGATCCAAAGATGATCTCCCCCTCTTCTAACCTAATTTGGCAGCGTTTAAAGGATGCGATCGCGGGCCGGGTCGGAACTCTAGATATCCTTCAGCACGTCGCGACGAGTTAATTATTTTTACGTCGCGACGTGTGATCTGGTTTGCTCGTCGCTATGTGTTAATTTTTTGACGTCGCGATGTGTGGTTGTCTGTTGAGGCTTCGCGACGTGAAATGTGGCATACGTCGCGACGTGCGGCTCTGTTCTGCTGGACGCGTCGCGACGTTCAGGAAGACTCACGACCTGTTGACTTCTTGGCATGGTTGACTCCTTTGTTCCTACAATTAAATCACAATTTGCAGCATCAATTGTCCTTTGGAAAAATTATAATGCAATTAATAACAATTTATAACAATTTTACTAACAAAATGCAAATAATATGAGCGCAACATGAGGAACTAATTTAAGCACAAAAGTTACAATTAGGAGTCAAAAAGTATATCAACAGTTATGAAAATACAGCCAATTAATGATGCAAACTTGGGCTCAATCAACTTCATCTAGGGGTCAAGGAGAAGGTGATGATCCATAATTTCTGTGACTACCGGCTATTAGTAGATGCGACCTTCCAGGCAGAGAAACTGGAGAACATCAAGTATGAAGTCAATAAGAAGAGGAAAAGTCGGGAACAGTCTGCTAAGAAGGGGATGAATGCCCCAATACCAAAGAGGAGTGTGAGGAGTTTTCGCTCCCAGAGCGAAGTGGGAAGTAGTGGCCCTGCCAAGAACAAGCAGGCAAGGGCAGCTTCAGGGCAAGCCTCAAGTGTGGGAGGCAATAGCTTGGTGGGGAGGAGCAAGAACATGAACCCCTAATGTGAGCATTGTGGGAAGCTTCACAGAGGAGAGTGCTTCAAGTTACTTGGAGCGTGTTTTTGATGTAGAGAAAAGGGACACATGATTAGGGACTGTCCCCAAGTAACAAGGTGAGAGGGGTCGCAGTTGCAAGCCTCTAGGAGAGCAGAAACAGTGGGGACCAGGCCAGTCACTGAGGTGGGCAGTTCTGGAGCTGTAAGAAAGGTTGTTCCTCCAGGAAGGCCAAGGGGTCAAGTTCAAGCATAGGCAAGGGTGTTCGCCATGACTAAAGAGGAAGCTACAGCCACACCCGAAGTTGTCACGGGTATGGCTCAGTTATTTAATTCAGAAGTGTATGTCTTGATTGATTTTGGTTCTACACATTCATTTGTTTTTGCATGCATGGTTTTGTATGATGTGAATTTGGTGCCATTGGATAATCCCTTGATTGTTAGCACTCCTTTAGGAAGGAAGGTGATAATAAGCCAAGTATATAGAGACTGTGAACTGATTATTGAGGGTGCTAGACTGGTAGTAGACCTATTGCCTCTAGTGCTGAAGGGTCTAGATGTGACACTGGGTATGGATGCTATGGAGAAATATTATGCAAAGTTAGACTGTAGCTGCAAAGAGGTAGAGTTTGACTTTAGCAATGGTGAGAAGGTGATTTTCATAGGAGATAAGAGAATCCCATCACCTAGGATTATTTCGGCTTTGCTCGACCAACGGATGATGAGAAAAGGGTGTGAAGCCTTCTTGGCACACGTTGTGGACACTGATGTGAATGAAGGAAAGTTAGAGGATTTTTCGATTGTGAGGGAGTTTCCAGACGTATTTCCAGAGGACTTACCTGGTTTATCGCTGGTGAGGAAAATCGATGCCATTGACTTAATTTCCGGAACCGCACCCATTTCTATACCACCGTATAGAATAGCTCTAGCTGAATTGAAGGAGCTAAAGAAATAGTTGGAGGAACTGTTAGAGAAGGGGTATATTCGGCCGAGTTTGTCACCATGGGGAGCGTCGATTTTGATTGTTAAAAAAAAGGATGGGACATGGTGCATGTGCATTGACTACCGGAGACTCAACAAGGTGACTGTTAAGAACAAGTACCCTCTGCCTCGGATTGATGATCTATTTGATCAGTTGCAGGGAGCAAGGGTCTTTTCCAAGATTGATCTCAGGTCAGGCTATCATCAGCTCAGAATTAAGCAGTCTGATGTAAGCAAGACAACCTTTAGGACTCGTTATGGGCATTACGAGTTCCTAGTCATGTCATTCGGACTGACCAATGCTCCGGTTACATTTATGGATCTTATGAATAGGGTCTTCAAGGAGTTTCTTGATTAGTTTGTCATAGTTTTTATCGATGACAATTTGGTGTATTCCAAGAGTGAAGAAGAACATGAGGAACATCTTAGAATAGTATTGCAAACACTGAGGAAGAAGGAACTTTATTCCAAATTCAGCAAATGTGAATTCTGGCTTCACGAAGTGATTTTTCTTGGACACGTGACATCAAAAGATGGGGCGCATGTAGACCCAAGGAAAATTGAAGCATTGGTGAATTGGCACGCACCGAAGACAGTGGCAGAAGTGAGAAGTTTTTTGGGTTTAGCAAGGTATTATAGGAGGTTTGTGGAAGGATTTTCTATGATAGCTACTCCAATGACCAAGCTATTGAGGTAGATTCAGAATTTTATCTAGAGTGATGAATGACAGAAGAGTTTTGGGGAGCTTATGCACAGATTGACAAGTGCCCCAGTTTTAATTTTGCCTACTGGAGATGAGGGTTATACAGTTTATAGTGATGCTTCAAGGCAGGGTTTGGGTTATGTGTTAATGCAAGGAGACAAGGTAGTAGCTTATGCCTCGGGCAGCTAAAACCTTATGAATTGAATTACTCGACCCATGATCTGGAAATGGCAGCAGTAATTTTTGCTCTGAAGATTTGGAGACATTATTTGTATGGGGTACAGACGAAGATTTTTACAAATCATAAAAGTCTCAAGTATTTGTTGAGACAAAAGTAAATGAATTTGAGAGAGAGAAGGTGGTTAGAGTTGCTTAAGGATTATGACCTATTAATTGAGTACCATTCAAGAAAGGAGGATGTGGAAGTAGATGCCTTGAGTAGGAAATCCTCTATGGCTCATGTTCAAACAGAGTATCTGTCGTTATTGGAAGAAATGGAGAAGCTTAGAATAAGTTTGAAACAGGAGGAACCCGATTATGTTATTGCTAATTTTAGAGTGAGACCGATACTCAGGGAGAAAGTTAAGGAGTTACAAGCACAGGATGCAGAATTGAGTAAGCTCCGAGAAGAAATTCAGAATGGTAAGAAATCTGAAGTGATAGTGAGGGATGATGGACTTATGATTGTCGGAAATAGACTTTGTATTCCGAATGTCAAAGAAGTAAAGGATGAAATACTGGAAGAGGCACACAATGAGTCTTATGCCATGCATCCGGGTAGCAACAGGATGTCAAGAGATCTAAAAGAACATTTTTGGTGGAAAGGCATGAAGAAAGATGTAGCTGAATATGTAAACAAATGTCTAGTGTGTCAGCAAGTCAAGGCTGAACACTAGGCACCTTCGGGCAATTTAAGACCATTATCCATTCCTGAGTGGAAGTGGCAATGGGTGGTTATGGATTTTCTGATGGGTTTACCCAAAACCAGTAGGAAGCACAATGCTATATGGGTCATTTTTGATTGGTTGATGAAGTCAACCCATTTTTTGGCAATTAAACAGACTGATTCTCTGCATGTGCTAGCAAAGAAATATATTGATGAGATAGTGAGACTGCACAGAATTCCGGACTCTATAGCTTCTGATAGAGATCCTCGATTTACTTCGAGATTATGGGGAAGCTTACAAGAGGCTCTAGGATCCAAATTAAACTTTAGCACTGCTTTTCATCCTCAAACAGATGGTCAATCTGAGAGCACCATTCGGACCCTGAGGTGCTCAGGGCATGTGTGATGGATTTCAGGGATGCTTGAGATGAACACTTGCCTTTAATTGAATTTGCTTATAATAATTCGTATCACTCGAGCATTCAGATGGCTCCTTATG
Organism: Erythroxylum tenue; assembly: GCA_027568955.1. Classification (NCBI taxonomy): domain Eukaryota; kingdom Viridiplantae; phylum Streptophyta; class Magnoliopsida; order Malpighiales; family Erythroxylaceae; genus Erythroxylum; species Erythroxylum tenue. The sequence continues at coordinate 28,402,385 of JAOSBM010000006.1, forward strand.
AAGCATTGTTTGGAAGAAGATGTAGAACTCTAATATGTTGGGATGAAAAAGGAGAGAGGAAACTGATAGGGCCAGAGTTACTTCAGATGACAGTCGACAAAGTTAATTTGGTTAAGAAACGGCTTAAAATAGCACAGGATAGAATGAAGAGCTACACTGATGCACACCGAAAGGAAATGGAGTATGAAATGGGTGAGAAAGTTTTTCTTAAGACATCTCCTTGGAAATGAGTCATGAGGTTTGGAAAGAAGGGTAAGTTGAGTCCAAGATATGTGGGACCTTATGAGATTCTTGAGAGGATTGGCCCGTTAGCCTATAGGTTGGCACAGCCACCAGAATTATCACAAATACATGATGTCTTCCATGTTTCCATGTTGAGGAGGTATAGATCGGATCCTTCTCATATTATTCAGACCACTGAGGTTCATTTGAGAGATGATCTGACTTATGAGGAGACTCTAGTGGAGATCGTGGACACTAAGGAGAACGTCCCAAGGAACAAGACAGTTCAGTTAGTCAAAGTTCTGTAGAGAAACCAATCCATGTAAGAAGCCACGTGGGAGCCCTTGGAGGCCATGAGGGAAAAGTATCCACACCTCTTCATCGATTCAGGTAAGAATTTCGAGAACGAAATTCTTTTAAGATGGGAAGAAATGTTAGCCCCTGAAATTTTTTCATGATAAATAAGCATGATTAGATTAATTTTGGAGTATTGCTAGATTAATTTATGTTGGAATTAATTAGCATACTAATGTGACAATTATAATATGAAGTAGTTAAATTGAATTAAGTGTTAGGGTGGTAAGTATAAATAAGGGACATTGTTGGAAGATAACTTAAGTTGTAAAGTCTTAAGGCAATGAAGGAAGGGCAAGTTGGACATTTTAGCTTCATTAAGACTATAAAAGGGAGAAAGAAGACTTGTCTAGTAATTGAAGAGGGAAAGAAAACAAAAATTAGAAGGAGAAGAGGGAGAGAGTGTCGTTGGAGAGAAAAGAGAGGAGAGAAAGAAGGCTCAGCTAGGTCTTGATTTTTTATAGTCTTAAGGAGTGATTTTGAAGTTTGTTCAAGAAGGAAAGAGGAAGAGGAGATTAGAGCTTCCATTAGAGCCAAGAAACAAATTGTTTGGTGAAGATTCAAGGTAAGTTGGGGTTTAATTTTTGGATTTTTAGAAGGAATTTTGGTTCAAACAGCTTACGAAATGCATGAGTATGAGTATTCTAGGATCAATTTCATGCATTTTGGTTCTTTGGGTTTTTCAATTTCAATGTCTATTGATTTGGGATTTTTGTAAATGTTGAAGAAATTCAAGAGAGGCAAGAGGAGCAAGAGGAGGGGCACATTTGAGCAACTTTTCAAGCAAGGAAACTAAGGTGGGTTATATTTTTATAATTGAGTTAATGAGCCATAAATGTTCTTCAAATAAATGGAATTTAATGATTTTCCAACTACCCTATAAATATGTGTTTATTGTTTTCTAAATGCTTGAGAATGTGCTATATGCTGTTGTTTGTGAATTTTGGGATCAATTTCTAAATACTTCATAATTGTTGTAATTGTTGCTTTTGAATGTGTTGAAAAATGGCTTTTATGCTTGATATAGGAATGTGGTTGGTGAATTGTGAAATATCAATGGTTTATGCTTGATATAGGAATGTGGTTGGTGAATTGTGAAATGTTGACGGGAATGCATATGAAATATTTCAAGTGCATGACAAACAAGTTTTAGAAATGTGCCATTTGGGCAATTGGTTTTCAAGTCATGAATTATATGTTATGTGAGTTTGTGGTGGTCCCCTAAGTTAAGTCAAGTGCACTTGTCAAAAGGCTTCTCCCGCTTGCCCGTTAGTGGCATGCAGCTCCTTCATGGACTCCCTTAAGTTCACTGTTACACAAGACCGCTATGTAGAAATGTGTAGTACGTTCTGTTTTTGGATCCACCCAAACCATTCCAATGTGCTTATGTGTATTTGTGACAAATTTGATTAATTCATTATGTTTGATGTTATGAATTGCTTGATAAGTTGTGAATTTGGGAAATATATGTTGCATGGATTTCAATATGAGTTTTGTTATGGAAATGAATAATCTAAGGGTTTGTGCTTGTTTTTCATTATAAAACTGTTACACACGAGCGTTAAGCTCACTCCTGTTTCTTCCCATCCGCAGTCGATGAGCAACATTTCGAGTGATCGAGTCGATCGTCTAGGCATCACTCCAACTTGCATATTTTGTTCTTTTGAAGCTAGATTTTGTAAAACAACGCTTTAGTCACATTTTGAGAAATTGTATTTCTTGTCACGATTGTATTTTGGATTATGTTGTAAGGTGGCTCGAAATGCCCACTAAAGCGTTGTAAAACTCTTTTTTTTATGTGAATGAAATATATACATTATAGTTGCTTATGGCATTTCATGTTTTTGCATTGCAAATTTTAAGTGTTCATAGGGTTAGGATTTGTGTTCTGACTTTGAGAGAAAAACTGCATTAATCTAGGGCGAATTTGACCAAGATGTCTTCATAGAAGTTGTAGCTGGTCCTTCTAGCTTTCCAACGCTATAAAGTATGTGATTTTTGGATGTTGTAGTTAAGAGATATGATCGGTTGAGTGGGTGAGGTTTCATAGGATGTGTATCACCAATAATTAGAGTTTATGGAGTGATATCGCACTAGGATTGCTCGATTTGGTAAGATTATGAGTAAAGGTGATGTTAGGATGGGTTTAGGATCCTTTGGAGGGGTCTTGGAGGGTGAAAATTTAGTTTTACCTGAAGGTTACGCGGCCTGTATTTCTGGACCCTTTAAAAGATAGAATTTCATTTTTGAGTCTTCATGAAAGTTGTAGATCTAGAAGTCTTCTTTCAAACCGTCGAAAAAAGAAGTCAATCCGACACCTGTAGTGAGAGTTATTGCAATTGCGCCAATGCATGTACAATATGAGTAGGGACATGAACATGTGGGATTCGTTTGGCCATAATTTCTTCGCCCGACCTCCAAATGAAGTGATTCTTAAAGGATTGGATTCCCAACACATTTTTCTACCTTTCTAAAAAAATTGATAGCCATTGGTGTTGAATTCAAAAAGATGGATGGAAAGAAAATGAGGGGTCAGTTGGGAGAGCTTGATTGGGCTATGAATATACTTTGGTCTCTTAAGCATATCGTCATCTATAGAACTCCGATTTTGTTGGTTCTTGCTCCAAAATAAATTAGAGACTAAGGGCTACAATTTTGAGAAAGTCAATTGTGATTATTGTGTTTTCATTATGTGGGATCGCCTTTGTGGCTTGAGATGTTATTCGAATGATGAGGAGCCGATCATGGCTAATGAGGGTACATTGGCATAACCTTACAAGGAAAACCGCTCACGTTCTATGATTCAGGAGAGTTGGATTCTGGAAACAAGCAGGACCCAACATATCCAAGAGCCATCAGTTTTCATATGGTGGTTATTCAACCTCGAGTTAGTTAGTACCATGAGTAATTGCGAAATTCTGGCTTACTGATGAAGTTTTATTGGACTAGATTTCAGTGGTAGTTATACACATGGATGAAACGTGACATTATAAATAAAATTATCTAGGGAAGTATAGTTATTTTTCTTATCAATTTAAAGGGTATTGTCTTATGTTATGCTTTACATGACCAATTTCACCAATATATAATATAGAAAACACACAATTTATTATATATGTATAGTTAACAAACTCATTTTAATAAATTACATCAACACATTAAAATTCATAAACTTAAGCCGAATTCTCTTTCCTATCATTTCAAACTAAAATATTCATCAACTTTGTCAATTTTAGAAAAGAAATCCTTTAATATAAAAATAAATGGTCAGAAAAACCATGCTAAATCTTAACAAAGAAAAGAAGTAGAGCTTTGATTTCTAAAATTGATCATAGAATAACTTACCAGTGAATCATCATACTAGTCCATGGAGCATTTAGAATCTGTTATTGATTTAATTTTTAAGACTATAGTTGTATTGTGATCTATGTTTTGAATACTATATCACTAATAATATCAAGTTTAGTTCCGGTATAGTACGATACTAATATAGGTCACTATCAAATACTGTTTTGGATAATTTTTAAAATTATAAAACAATCTTTAAAATTTTAAAGTTATAAAGTACTCCATCAGTATATTTTACATTAACTCTTTACCCAAAAATTATAATAATATAAATTTGAAATAACAACTATCTTTTTATTTCTATTAATATTACTTTTCACATATTTCACATATAAATAATAACCACAATTAATATAAAAAGATAATTTAATTATCTTATACATACAACTAAAAATAATGCAAAGTATTTAAAATGTTATAATTTACATCACTTTATAAAGAATAATTATGTTAAAACATCATACAGTAATAATAATAAAGGTTCATGGCTTCATAAGTATTACAATAAGAGTTCGTATCGAGCAACACAATCAATTAGATGCAAAACCTAAAACAAAAACACTTATAGTTAAAAAAAATTATTTATATTGCATATATAGAATTTAAAATATGCATCAAATATAAGTGAAATTTCTTTTTACGAAAGAGAAGAAATGAAAATTCTAGAATTTCATTCAACCGAATATCTACTCAAGTCACATTGACCCTAATTTTTATTTAGTATAAAATCCTTATTAGTGAGAAGAGCCTTATCATCATTCAAATTCATTAACCCAAGTGACATGTCAGTACTTTCACAGCCTAGATTATCTTCTAAGTCACTCTTATATACTAACTTGATTCCTCATAAACCCAATTTGCTAAAAAAGATGATTTAATCAAGATAAATTGGATCTATATAACTACTTATTCTATTAAGAGTATTAGCTAATAAATAAAATAAAATAATTATGAAATTACTAGAATTTATATTTAATTTAATAATGATAATGACATACTTTTCTTGAAGCTTTAAATTGTATTGAACAAAGACTAAATCATTTAATCTTTTGTAGTTCTAGCTATTCTTTTTCTTAGAATTAATAAATTCAAATATGCTTCAATTCCTTTTAAACCTTGTTGCACTCATAAATTGACTTAATTTGAATTACAAACTTTTACAATTCTAGAATACCACTTATGAATTGGTCCTACCAATCAACTGTAAGACAACAAAAGAAACCTTATAAACAAAACAAAGTGATGAATATTTTCCAAAAAGTAACAAAAATGAAGAAATATCTATCTGAATTAAGTTTGTTTCTTTGTCAAATTGCAATAGGCATCTCAAAATCACCATATGCATCCTTGCAAACCTCTATTTGTGAGCTTAAGAGATCTTGCATCTTCTCATGTGCAACAATTGTGATAATTAATAGTATTCTCCTATTAACTTCAACTTTATTGGTGAGATTTGGTCTAAAATAAACACTAAGATTAAAAAAATGTCCTAGTTGCAATTAAAGGATAGTAAAATTTCCTTATCCATCTTTCATTAATGACTACAAGATAACATATATATATAAAGAAGGCCTATTTTTTAAATTGCACTTGATTACTTCCTTCGCCATCTCCTTGACATCATAAAAATAAGGGTTTAGTATCAATTTTTCAATTATAGCCCAAACTTTACAAAGTGCAATAAAACACCCAAACTTTCAATTTTTTCAATACTAGCCTAAACTTTAAAAAGTACAATAAAATGCTCAAACTTTCAATTTTCTTCAATTCTGGCTTGACGTTATTAGTTGTTCTCCTGATGCCCTTAACCTTTTATTTTTTGTTTGTTCTTTTGATGCCCTAAACTACTGCCACATTACAACGTACTACACTAATAAACTATTTGTTTTAGTTCGTTATCCTAATGCCCTTGGTGTGAGGGCATCGAAGCTGCGTGATCTAAAAATTGAAGGTGAGGGCGTCGAGAAAATAAACTAAAAATGAAAGAAAAAAACTAAAATCAAAGTGTAAGGTCGTTGGGGCTGCATAATCTGATTTAGGTCATTTTTAAACAACAACATCATTTTAATTATGTGATTAAATGACTTCGTTTCATTAATCTTTATTTGTTTTGTTAATTTTGGTTGACGTCTATTAATAGTTAAGGTTTCTGAAACACGTAGCAAGCCACGTCAGCAAACTTAATAAAAACACTAACATCGGGCTAAAATTGAAAAAATTTGAAAGTTTATGCATTTTATTGCTACTTTTTGAAGTTTGGGCTAGAATTGAAAAAAATTAAAAGTTTGGGATTTTATATCTACTTTTTAAAGTTAGGACTATAATTGAAAATTTAACGAAAGTTTGGGCCTTTTTTGGAAATTAAACCTAAAAATAATCCGTTGTTGCCTTCTCATCACTATTAGTCAAACAAAATACTTTTACCAAAGGCTCACAAACTAGGACAACAAATTGAAATTATGACTAGAAATCATGATCATTAAGTATAATTCTAGAAATCTCCATTCCAATATTAGACTTCACATACTGAGATGCAACTCATTTATTGCTTGTAAATATTTGTCAGAACTCTTTTTTCATTAGAACAAAACACTGAAATGATAAGAAATTAGTCATAAATCTTAATATAGGAGGACAATGCAAACTCCTATTATTAGTGAAATCCTTTCTCATTAAATTTAGGACTTGTGCATGACTATAAATGAACTTGGTCACTCTTTTTTTTTTTTTTTTGCATTTTGCACAGTTTCATCAATGATAGAAAAGTATCTAAGATCTCTTATATTTTCCTACATCATGTTAATACAATATACTACACAAGAAGTCCAATAAAAAGAATTATGTCTGCTTTATAACATTTTTCTAGCTACTTGATAAGTGTAATTATTATTAGTGGCATCAATAGGCTTCAAAAATATCATCCCTTTAGCACAATAAATCAAAAAAAATTGATAATATGCTCATGTATTCTATTTTTCTAACCATCACACGTGATTATGCACCTATAAGTTGCCTAATTCATTCTTTTTTCATCTAATTAACTTTTTATTTTATAAGCAGAGCTATTTAGGAGATTACTTCTGTAGTCATCAATTGAAGGAGTTTTATATCATAGACTGTAAGAGCCAATAACATCCACCATAAATTGGAAATAATAAGACTAAGCAACATTGAATGATATACTCGCTTCATACCACCATCTACCATTGTCATGTTCACGTTATGAGCTGCTTTTTTATAATGTAAGGTACTACAAATTGAAGGCTAAGCTCTAAGAGTTGTTCGTGGTGCAAAAAAAGGTGTCTTCTTCTCTTCCTCACATCAGGTGCAATAATCCCTTTTTATTAAGTAAGAATACCACCTTTAACATCTCTAGTATCATCTTGATCATCGCAAAAAGAACTTTCACTATTAATTTTGTAATTCAATCATTATCTTTTGTCTTTCTCATACTGATATTCTTTAAGCAAAGTTTTCATTTGCCATTTCACGTTACGGTTAACTTTCTTACATGGCTCCACATAATCTTTGATCCTAACTAAATGACTTTTTAATCTGACGATTCTCCCACCTTTTAAATGCTTGTTACAATACAAAAAAATGGTATAGTTCTTCATTCTAGTTTCCAATCTATAATGAGTCCAAGCTAGATCATCAAATTTTCCTAAAGTGATTGAATCGTCAAGAGTACTTGAACTTTCCTCTATTTATCTGTAAAAACAAATAAAGACATATGTTAAAATTAAATTAAAAACTTCGTATCAAAATGAAGTGTTCTTCCAACTTGATTTCATTATTAGCTACTATCACGAAATGTGTATTGTTTAACTCAAAACAAACATAAAAGCATATCTTAGGTTCTAAAAAAATACACATAACTTGAACTCTAAAAATATACATACATCAAAGTCAACAGTCAAAAAATCGTTATTACTAACTACTAGTGACATGAAAAAATTTGAATAGTTTATGTAAAATAACAAAAAGAAATAAAGCAAAAACAACTTCTCAACAATCATATGATATAGGCATGCAAGTGAACTTCATAAACTTACATAAATAATTCCTTAAGAAAATTCTAGTTTAAGCATATTCTACCAAGAAATTCTTATATTTCTTAAATTAAATATTATAGAGGTATATACATTAATTATGATGTTTCTTAACCCAAACACAAAAAAATATATATATATCCATTGATTGTTGTACTTTCACAATTATAACTTATTTTGTATGATTATATAATTCAACCATAAACTCACAACTATAACTCTTTTTATGTGATTATATAATTCAATCATAAACTCACAACTATAATCTATTTTGTATGATTACATAATTCAACCATAAACACATAACTATAACTCATTCTGTATGATTGCATAATTTAACTATAAACTTACAACCATAAATCATTTTGTGTGATTTCATAATTCAGCTATAAACTCGCAACTATAACCGATTTTATATGATTACATAATTTAACCTTAAACTCACATGTATAACATATTTTTTGTAATTACATAATTCAACAATAAACTTACAACCATAACCCATTTTGTAAAATCATATAAGTCAAGTATAAACTAACCCATTCTGTGTGATTGCACAATTCATTTTGTAATATATAACCCATTTTGTTAAAACTACTTTATAATGATATATAACCCATTTTGGTGCTAAAAAAACAAATCCAAAACATTCAATATATTATTATGGCATTATGGGATTTGAAAATTGGCTACAAATCAACATCAACAACCTTGATCTACTTGACTAGGATGGTAGGTCGCTGGCTTCGATAACGAAGGACGACAATGGGCTATAGGCTGCAACGATGGAGGATGATGGTGGGCTACGAGCTGTGATAGGCTGAATTATTGGACGATGGAAAAAGGAGAGGAGGTTCGAGAGGAAGAGCACATAATTGCACAATAGGAGCGGCGACAACAGGAGGAAGATAAGGGGGATGAATGATGAGCAGCGATGAAAAGAGGAGTAGGTGAGTGAGTGAGGCTAGGCAGTACTAAGATAGGTTGGGGTTAAAATATTGGAATTTCCAATTTAATCCCTAAATATTATAAATTTTTATTGTGTTTGATATTTTTTCAATATCTTGGGTACTGGTCGGTACCATCTGATACTATAAACTGGTACGAAATAGGTGAATACTGTACCATTTTTTGGCCAATACGAGATGGTAATTGTATCCTTGATTATGATTTTAACATATAAGTTAATATATTTGGGAGATTGTTATCTGTTGTTTGGATTAGGGCCAAAAGTGCATTTTTTAATCCTAGCATTTATAGTAGAGTACAAGTTGAACCCTAACGATTTAGAGCACTTAATATAAACCTCAACATTTACAAAACATTCAATATAGACCATATAAAGACAAAAAATCTAAAGGATTTTACTCTCTGTCAGTTAAATGCTATGTCCTATATGACATGACATTTTTTTAATCTTTTACACAGCATAAGACCCACATGTAAGCTAACATGGCTTTTTAACTTCAAAATAAAATAAAGTCCCACAATCATAAAATATTAAAAAGAGACATATCCCATAATCCAAGGCTCCGTCATTTCACATCCAACCTCTTAGCCTTTATTCTCTTTTGGCTTCTTCTCTGGTTTGTGTAATGGTTGCTTATTAAGCATCTCACGCATTTGTTATTCATCCTTTATTTTGGCTTTTCTCAGAGTCTCCCCATCTGGGTCACTATATTTTTACATTTAATTTACATTCCCACAAGTTATTTGTCCTCTTTCAACCTCCAATATCAATTAGGTCTTTACATTTATTTTCATTCTCCCTAGCGTTAGTCCAGTTTTGAACAGTTCTTCACTTTTATTTACTTGGATAGACTTAGATCTCGATCTTAGTTAATATATTTGGGAGATTGTTATATGTTGTTTAGATTAGGGCGAAAAGTGCATTTTCAACGTAACGTTTACAATGGAATAAAGTTGAAACTCAATGTTTTGGAGCATTCAATTTGAACACCAACGTTTATAAAAATGTTCAAAATAGATCCTATAAGAACGGAAAATCTAACAGAGTTTACTCTCCATGAGTTAAATGTCATGTCTTAGATAACATGGCATTTTTTAAATTTTTAGACAATAGTAGGACCCACATGCAAGTTAACGTGGTTTTTTAACTTAAAAATAAAAATGGGTCTCACGAACATAAACCTCACTGTTTACTTCTCCTGCAAAATATGTTTGGTTGAGTGAAATAAGCTATTCTATTACTGATGTACTCCTGATGATTAGTGATTCTTTTGTTTGGTTAGAAAATAACATACAGAATAACTAATCACGGGTTTAGTTATTCCTGCACTTTGAGGAATAGCTAAAGATATCACCCAAACGTGAAATAGGTAAAGACAACCTTTCTCCCTCTTCTTCTTCTTCTTCTTCTTCTTCTTATTATTATTATTATTATTATTATTATTATTATTATTATTCAATGTTGTG
>JAOSBM010000006.1:28590188-28601944 GCA_027568955.1 Erythroxylum tenue
TTTATTCTTATAAAATTTTCATCTTATTTATTATATTCCGGTTTGATAGCGGTTCACTACCGGTTGAACCTCTAAACTTTAAACCTTTCCTTTGATCGGTTTGATGTCCGGTCCGATTTTTAAAACATTGGATAGAAGTGCCAAAAGCCCCCATTTCTGAACAGGCTTGCACTCTGACTGGACTAGTGGAAATGGATGTTAATAAAATGTTGCAGCTGCCCTAATCGTATGGTCCGAAAAGGAATTGACAAAAACCCATTGACGATGTAGTCATTGAAGAAAAAATATGGATCCAGAAATCGAGTCCATGTCATCAAAGAGGCAGCCCACCAAGTTTAATGCAAACTTAATTAGAAGAAATTTAAATTCTAGTATCTTCTTCAAATTAAGTAACCTAGCCTTCACAAATTATTTTGATAAGACTAAATTAAGTTTTTGTTAAAGAGTAAAGAGAAAAATCTTACAAAAGTGAAGAAAATTTTCAAATTGATTTATAATATGATTATTTCCCAAATTATATAATGGTATAATAACAATAACAACAACATCATAGTAAAAAATCTTCTAATATATGAGGTCTAGAAAGGTCAAGTAATACACAGTCTTACCCTTACATGTATATTAAAATAATAAAATTATAATAAATAAAAATAGACAAAAAAATATAATAACAATAACAATAAAAATATATGTATAAATAAAATATAAAACTAAATAATACAATGAATATAAAATAAGGTAAAGTATAAAAATAAAAGATAAAATAAGTAAATAAATACACAGACAAGTAAGAAAACAAATAAATAAATCAAACAAATCATTATAAGAAAATATTTATGCTAAGTAAGGAAATGTAACTAAGAAGGAAGTACTAAAAATTAAATATTTAGGCTAAATATAAGATATAAGATATAAGTTTCGAAAGAAAATTTTTAAAATACTTATGAGAAGAGAAGAACCTCTCTACGTGAGATCCTTTATCTATATCCTAATACATCAAAGTTTTCTATTGAGGGTACATGTTTGAACCACCTAATCCTTATCTCTCTTAATTTTCTATTAATATTAGTCATATTCAATTTGTCTCTTACTATGACGTTTTTGAACATCTAATAGAGTATTCTCATATAGTAAAGATGCACATCTAACGGAGTATTCTCATCTCTGCCACCATTAGCTTTTGACTATGAACTTATTTGATGGGTCAATACTTCGCCTCATAGAGCATGATGTGCCTAATCGCTAAATGATAGAATTTACCTTTGAACTTGATTAGTATCTTCTTATGATATAAAACTATCGATGCACTACTCCATTTAAGCCACTCTAATAGGATACGGTGAACTATGTTATTGTTGATTTCTTCGTTACTTTGGATGATAGATCTTAGATAGTTAAAAAAAATTTTTGTGATATAACTTCTAAACCAATCTTTACCTCCACATCAAAAGTCACCTTGTGGCCTAAAAAGTTACACTCAAAATACTCAATTTTAGTCCTACTCAATTTAAAGTCCTTGAACGTATCCCTCAAAAGTTTTAGCTTAGCCTTGATACCTTCTTTTGCCTCATCTATTAAAATAATGTTATCAACAAACAATATACATCAAGGCACATTACCTTAAATATGCTTGGTCAGCTTATGCATCACTACTGCAAACAAAAAGGGGCTCAATGAAGAGCCTTAATGTAGCCTAATATCGATAGAATAATGATTTATATCTCCTTCTATCGTCCTTGCTTTAATCTTTACACCTTTATACAAATTTTTAATAACCCGTATATAGGTCATAAGAACTACCTTAATTTCTAAAAACCTCCACATGATTTCTCTAAGTACCCTGTCATATGTCTTCTCTAAATCAATAAAACCATGTGTAGGTTATGTTGTCTTTGATGAGATTTTCGGACTGTCAACAATAATAACATTTATCACCTTTGAGAATCCGAAACACCAAGACCTATGTAAATATTGAAACCAAATCTAGATTAGGTTATACCTTTTTGTAGCGGACATATGCAAAGAAACTGGTAGTGTTGGGAAGAGCACGTCAAGTGTTGCACCTCTACCGGTATCCATACTCTCACGAGACTGAACAACCCCTTCTGATGTGCTAGCATCACTTTCTGAGACCCCTCTCTCTCTCTCTCTCTATTTCTAGCAGAGGACGTCTCCTTTAGGGATTTTAAGCAGAAGAGAGTAGATGTGTAACATCTAGTTACCCATGTTAAGGCTAGAATAGTGTAAAAGAGAGTTTATTGTGAAATTAGAAAGTGCATTTCATGCTCATACATAATAAGGCATACACATACACGTAAATATTGATTCTTTTTGCACATTAAAATGACTGTACATGCATTCATCGACATATTCCGGGTATAATTGATTATAAATGTGATTATGTTGAGAATTGTGAATTATTTGTATTGAAAATCGATATGGAGAATATATGTATTGATTTAGAATTTTTGGTGACTTTTAGGGAAATTTCTGAAAATTGTTGGGTACTTTCAGACTAGGAAAAATGTCAAGTAACAAGACAATTGATAAATGACAGTAGAATTTATTTTCCAATGGAAATGGAAATTGGGACGAAAATGATGAAGAGTGCTGGAATATTGATAAATGGAGTATTTTTATTGAACATGCTTCGGTATTTTGGCTATATCTTGATATTTAGATTTCTAAATGGGATGGTTCTTAATTTAGATTAAACTAGAGACATATGACTACAAATTGTCTTAAGAAATAGAAATTTAAGTTTGTCTCTAAGAGTTCCAGAATCTGGCTTATAAGTACAGAATACTGTTGTAGCTTAAGAATAGTCTGAAGTATTTTGAGTATAACTTTAGGAATACTGAATTAAATTGTATAATTTTGGTGTCATTAGAAATGTAAGACATATGGGAACAATTTTCTAGAAAGAAGTATTGACAAATTTCTCCATTTTTTTGGTCAGATTGATCATGAAAATTCGACCCGAAAGTCTATTTTTAGAAAAATCTGAAGTGATCAATTGGATTATGAAATTGGATTCAAATTGTTTTATTGAGGTGTAAACTCTAAGTACAAGTTTTACTTATGTGAGTTTTGATATATGAATGATTATGGGACTAGAATAATGAAAAGATACCCGAGATTATCATTGAACATGCATTGTGCCTATTACATCTACATAAATCTGCATAAATGAATACTTATAATTGTGCAAAGTTGTGATGTGTACCAATGTGTATGTGTTGCATGATATAGAGGAGCATATTGAGTGCCAACATCTAGACATTGCTGGGACTTCGAGGCAATAGCTTCTGGAGCGATCTGTGAGTAACCTAGACGGTCTCACTTAATTATTTTGTTGCTTAAATTCTGTTTTGAATTATCTTATGAATGTGAGATTGGTTGTTTGATTTCAGATACTGAAGGTCCGAGGGTTGTGACGTAAGAATGTGATATTTAAAGTACTAGTTGTATGTGAATGTGAAGAAATAAATTGAATTTCGGACCAAGGTCCGACGATAAATGTGCTCTGAATGTGAATGTGAAATCACGTGATTGATCAAGAATATAAGAATGTGAAGCATCCATTACATGAATGCATGAAAGATAAAGGCAGTTGTGACCGGAGTTGCTAGTATAAAAAGCTTAAAGCTCAGATTGTGATCAGAGCCTTAGGCTCAGTTGTGAATGTACCTAGTATCCCATTAAGGGATATGGGACATTAACTGATACAGCTTGGTATCCACGAGAGATATGGATTAGTAAAAAGTTACTTGGTCACAACGACAATAATAAGTGAAAGTGAGTCTTACGAGCATTGCATATACATTGTAATACATATGTTTGACTGATTAAAATGTATGGTTGTCTTGTATTTGAATAAGAATATGATATGTGATACTTCTTGCAAAATGAAAAGATGTGAATTACATGTTACATGTGTTGATGCGTTGTATGAATTGAGTGAACCATCGATGATGGTTACCTCACTGAGTTCGCAAAACTCATCAAAATTGCATCGTTGATTTTTTAGGACCGAGAGAGGACATTAGTTACTGAGAGATTCTACAAGAAGCATAATTCTTGTACTTTTATGAAGAAGAAATGGCTCAAATATTGGTCAGCTGAGACTGAAGGATTTAGTTAGACATTTTGTATAATTCCTCTTTCAAGTAGCATGTTTTGTATTAGGTTTGGATCATGTACATATTTTGGATGATATTGTAAAAGGTACAATGTATATTCGGTTTTTAAGAAATGAAATGAGGAATTTGGTTTTAAAAATATTGTGTTTTTAATTGCATGTTCTCCAACATTTATCCATATGATTAATATAATATCTTTATATTAATGACCCGTGAAACATGGTCATCTGTTAATCAACACGTTAGTCTCGACAATCATTATTATACCCTACATTAATGACATTAACTGGGGACCTTTCAGAATAAATGTATCCATACTACAATAGGGTCTCACGATCAAATCACGCACTTGATGGCCAATAGTGATATACACATTATTCATGGGATCATAATTCAAATTTATTTATAACTCCATTAAAAATGAACAATAACTGGGCATTACTAATGGATTATCCAAAAACATGTCACAAAATGACAATCTTATATAATCACACATCTAAATGTCTAATACCTAAGTATGATGATCATACTTAGCCTGTGAGAGAGGCTTAGTCAACAGATCAGCTATATTAAGATTTGTTGATACTTTGCACACCTTCACATCACATCTTTCAACAATGTGTCGAATAAGGTGAAAATGCTTGAGTTTGTGTTTAGTCTTCTGATGAGATTTTCATTCCTTAGCTTGGGCAATGGCTCCATTATTATCACAATAAAGATCCACTGGATTCGCAATGCTAGGAACCACACCAAGTTCAATGATGAACTTTCCAACCCAAATGGCCTCCTTGGCTGCTTTTGAAGCAGCTATGTACTCAGCTTCTGTTGTTGAATCAACAATTGTGTCCTGCTTGGAACTCTTCCAACACACTGCTTTACCATTTAGGCATAATACAAATCTTGACTATGATCGGAAGTCATCTATATCTGATTGGAAGCTGGAATCAGTGTAACCATTTACAATGAGCTCTTCCTCACCTCCATAGATCAAGAACACATCCTTAGTTCTTCTTAAGTACTTAAGAATGTTCTTAACAACAATCCTGTGGCTTTCACCTGGATCTGATTGATATCTACTCGTCATGCTCAAAGCATATGTAACATCTGCACGAGTACATAACATGACATACATGATGGATCCTGTAGCAGATGCATATAGGATTTTACTCATGCGGTTTTGCTCATCTGATATCGAAGGGCACTGAGCCTTATTTAAAACCATGCCATGTGACATGGGTAAGAAGCCTCTTTTAGATTCTTGCATATTGAATCTATGCAAAACGTTATCGATAGAAGTGCTTTGACTTAGTCCAATAAGCCTTCTCGATCTATCTCTATAGATCGTAATACCCAAGATGTATGTTGCCTTGCCAATGTCTTTCATTGAAAAATAACTTCTTAACTAAGCTTTCACAGATTAAAGCATAAGAATGTCATTTCCAATGAGTATTATGTCATCTACATACAAGACCAAGAAAACAATTACACTCCCACTAGTCTTCTTGTAAGCATAAGGTTCTTCTTCATTTTTTAGGAAACCAAACTCTTTGACTGCCTCATTAAAACGAAGATTCCAACTTCAAAAAGCCTGCTTCAATCCATTAATAGATCACTGAAGCTTACATACTCAGGTTGTGTCATGTACACATCCTCTTCTAGATTCTCATTAAGGAAAGCTACTTTCACATCCATTTTCCAAATCTCATAATCATAGAATGTAGCAATTGTTAGGAGGATGTGAATAGATTTAAGCATCGCAACTAGGGAATAGGTCTAATCATAGTCAATACCATGAATTTGCTTGAAACATTTAGCCACTAATTGCACTTTGTAAACATGTATATTGCCATCCATGTCAACTTTCTTCTTGAAAACCCACTTATACTCAATGGTTTTTACAACCATTAGGTGAGTCAACCAAAACCCATATTTTGTTTTGGTACATGGATTTCACTTTGCATTCCATGGCATGAGGCCATTTATCGGAGTTAGGGCCCATCATTGCTTCCTTGTAGGATGTAGGTTCATCATCCTCTATCAGTAATAGATGATGATGTTTAGTCACCATGAAACCATATCTTATGGGTTGAACCTTTCAAACCGACGTGGGACTAATGTCACAAGTGTAGTTTCTACAATATTTTGTATATCAAAATGAGGCTCCTCTTGTGTTGGAGCATTCTCATGTCAATCTTGAATTTCTTCAGGATGTACTTTACTCCCATTAGTTCCATTGGAAAGAAATTCTCTCTTTAGAAAGGCACTATTTTGAGCAACAAACGCTTTGTTCTTGGTGGGATTATAAAAGTAGTATCCTTTAGTTTCCTTAGGATACCCCATGAAGAAGCACTTATCGGATTTGGGTCCAAGTTTTTCAGATGTTAACCTTTTAATATAAGCTTCATATCCCCAAATCTTTAGAAAACACAAACTAGGAACCTTTCCTGTCCACGTCTCATATGGTGTCTTTTCTATTTCCTTCGATGGACTTCTATTTAGTGTAAATGCAACTATCTCAAGAGCATATCCCCAAAAGGACAATGGAAGATTTTCATAACTCGTCATAGATCCAACCATATCCAATAATGTTCGATTCCTCCTTTCAGACACACAAGTGTGGCTCTGACACCACTGATGAGATTTTCGAACTGTCAACAGTAATAACATCTATCACCTTTTAGAATCCGAAACACAAAGAACCATGTGAATATCGAAACCAAATCTAGATCAAGTTATACCTTTTTACAGCAAAAATATGTAGAGAAATTGGTAGTTTTAGGAAGAGTACGTCAAATGTCACGCCTTTATCGATATCTACACTTTCACGAGACTGAACAACCCTTTCTGATGTGTTAGCACCACTTTCTGAGACCTCTCTCTCTCTCTCTATTTCTAGTAGAGGACGGATCCTTTAGGTTTTTTGAGTAGATGAGAGCAGATGAGATTCTTTTGATCTTCAAGTCATACTATATATCCATATATATAGAAAAACCCTAAAGCCTAAAGCCCAAATCTGATTAAGGCGCAATGAATGTTCAGTCTGTTAGGTGTGCGACCCTGTAGACTTATTTAATATTAGCAGGAGTTCTAAACTTCTTTTAGGCCCATAAGTTATAAGTGTTCTCTAGTAAGACATAATAAATACCTAATATTAAATAAGTTCGGTATATGACACTACCTAAATCACAACCGATCAATTAAAGTACATTCTATAATTGGTTTACAGGGCATACACCAAAGTCTTTTCCTGTAATATCCCATTAATCTTCTAAGGAGATATAAAGCTTTTATCATGGACCTTCCTAATACGAAGCCAAGCTGGTTCTTCGAGATAGAAGCATTCTCACTCTTTTCTCAATCATCTTTTCCTATAACTTCATGATGTGACAAAGTAGTTTGACGCCTCTTTAGATGTTACAGTTTTAGATGTCCACATTGTTCTTTCATAGAGGAATTAGCAATGAAGTCTCCACTCATTTGACATTTTGGTAGACTTAAGGATCACATTAAAAAGCTTAGTTAGCCAAGTAAGACCCTTTCTTTCTTAAGCTTTCCACACATCTATAGTTATCTTATTACGCCTTATTACTCTTCCACTCTTCATCTCCCTCAGAGCTTTTTTAATTTCTTTCCTTGTAATCTACTGATAACAAGTAAATTTTATTAATACCTCTCGAACGTGCTAAGATTACCTAAAGAGATGTTATCCTCTATGCCTTCATCAAGAAATTTAATGAAGTATCTCTTCCTTCTTCTTTTGATCTCATTTTCAGCCACAAGCACCCGCCTTGCTTCATCTTTTATACAACAAACTTGATGTAGGTCTTTCGCTTTCCATTCCTTAGCTCTTTCCAACTTAAAAATATCATTGTCTTTATCTTTAGTTTTCAACAATTTTGTATAATTTCTTGTAAGCTCTATTTTTAGCTTATGAGATTATCTTCTTAGCTTCTTTCTTTGCCACTTTATAACTTTCTTTATTAACTACTCTCTCTACCTTTGTGGTGCTATCTAATATTGCTTTATAGGCACCCTTTTTTATCTTAACATTTTCTTGTACATCTTCATTTTACCACCAAGACTTCATATTACTATTTCTATGCCCTTTAGAAGCATCCAATATCTCTTTAGTTGTATTTCTTAAAAGAGTTAGTACTCTACTCTCCCCCACATCTGGTTAGCATCTCTTTCCAATTTCCATTCTTGTCTATATATTACTCCACCATATCCCGTTTTAGCTTTCACCCTCTATCTCTGGTACACCTCCTAAGACTTCTTTTTTTCCTCCAACCCTTAATTATAAGATCAAAACCTAACAATGTATGCTGAGTTGACAAGCAAACTTATACTTTTGCAATCCTTGCAACTAGGTAAATCACTCCACCTTACGAGGAAGTAGTCAATTTGTGTTTTCGTGGTTTTAATTTTAAAAGTCACCAAGTTCTCCTCATTTTTCTTAAAAAAAGTTGACTATCACCAACTTAAAAGCTACCGTGAGATCCAATAAACCAGCCCCACTATCACTCCTATTACCATACTTGAAAGCCCAATGAGTCCATAAATATCTGTCCAGGGTTGCCCCTATATGACCATTAAAGTCTCTTCCTAAAATAACTCACTTGTCAGAGGAGATCCACTGAATCACCTCACCTAACTCTTTCTATAATTGGCACTTAATTTGTTCGTCTAACCCTACTTGAGGTATATAAATAAATAGGAAATTGAAAATAACATCTTTCATCATAATCTTTAAGGACATGATCCTATCATTAGTCCTCTTTACCCCTACAACATGATGTATGATTTCCTTAACAACCAAAATACCTACCCCATTATGACATCTTGAACACCCTGAATACCAAAGTTTAAACCCATTAATCTATTTCTCTTTAGCATCCGTCCACTTTGTCTCCTAAATGCACGCTATATAAATCATATATTTATTTAAAATATCGTCAAATTCCAAAGACTTCCCTACAAAAATCCTGATGTTCCAAGAAGTACTCCAATGTAGGTTTTTGGAACTTTACAAGTATTTATCATAGATGAGGCTATTGGCAAATACAAGTAGCACACTAGCACTAGTTTAATTATGTTTCTCAAACATCTTGATTCTAGTGCAAGATGAGTGTTTGTTACTAACATGACACCAACACCCAATGCTGGTTACATTCTGCTTCTTCACTCTCTAATTTTCCCAAAATCTTATTCTTCATGTGTTAAACATATTTCATCTTCAACAACATCTAGGAAAAGATCGATCTTGGGAATGTATTTGATTCATCATGAATAATCTTTTTTTTCTTACACCTCCATAATTAATTCTTGTGAAACTGCTTTCATGTATTTGGACTTTCCCTAGTCTATAACTCCAACTTCTTGCAAAGTATCAAAAGAATGGCTAGAAATAGATATTGATGCAAACTGGTCTCCCTCATTCCCTCCCTCATCCAAAGGATTCATCTTCGAATCACCTATATCATATATAGATAAATAAGCAATATTAAAAGTAATCCTCACATTACCATAATTTAATTAGCAAATTTAAATTGTAAGCATTTTCATTGATCTTCTCCAACACTTGAAAAGGTCTATCTCTTTTATATTGCATCTTAAGACTTCCTTTATGTAGGAAATCTCACATTATACATATGAACTCAAATCCAATCTCCAAGTTCAAAACCAATCTTTGCACATCCCTTTCTTATTTTCCTTGTATATTGCTCAATCTTTATCTCTATGTTGGCACGAACCTTGGAATACAAACCTCTAAAAGATTATGTCTTATGATTACCATCTATATCAACATATTCATTACTAAGCAAAGATAAATACCCAAAGTTGTTAATTGATTAGAGTCATACTCAACTTCGGAGAATAAGGGTTAACAGAAGGAACCAACCTATTGTATGCAAACTTAACCTATGAAAAAAAACACTTCTTGCATTGTTTTAAGTTCTTTTGAATGATAGTATGAAACAAAAGAGTATGTGTCCTATTAACTACTTCAATTTGTCCATCTATTTAAGGATGTGAAATAGTAAAAATAAGAGTTTGGTTCCTAACTTAGTCCATATAGGAAATAGTAAAAATAAGACTTTAGTTCCGAACTTAGTCCATATAGTATGCCGAAAAATGGCCTAATAACATAACATCTTTATCACTTACTATGGTTCTAGGCATTCCATGCAAACATGCTACATCGTTAGTTTTAAAACATGTAATAAAATATGTCATCTTAATAAACCTATCAACAACAACAAATATGTTATCTTGACCACTTGGAAACCTAGGCAAATCTAGTACAAAATTCATAGATATGTCAATCCAAAAATGACCAATTATAGGTGAAGCGCTTACCAACCATGTGGTATCACTTTAGATTTTAGTTGCTTATATGTTATATGTAGTATCCCATCTCTCAAATTGTTGAAGGATTTAAAGTGTTAGACTATTGAGTCATATGAGTGGCATCATATAAAATGAATTCGGTACACTTAGAACATGATTTTTTTATTTTAGTCATATGCATCATAATAGCATACACACATGATTTATGATTTCGAAAAGCATTGCAAAGATGGTATATGCACTCAATTGACATATTCCGAGGTATGAGAGTTTCAAAATGAATGTGACATGAATGTGCATTTCCAATTTCTTGTAATTTGGTTTACTAATAACAAGAATTGATAGATTACAAATAGTATTTTGGAATTAATTGGTACAATTAAAAATTGATGAATTAATATGTACACCTATTCTAGGAAAAATGTCAACTGGCAAGACAAGTTGACATGTGAGAAATTAAGATGACTAAGCCTATACATTGAGTGACAAATGACAGTAAATATAAGTGACAAATGGCAAGCTTATAGAAGGATAAGTGTGCCAAGTAAGGAAAGGGCATGTAGCTTGATTCTTAATGTGACAAGTGTCCTTCATGTAAGAACACTCATCTTACACATGGCAATGGTATATTCATCTTCAATTGTTGTGTTTCTGCTGAAGATTGTCCTTCTTCTCCCTGTCACTGCTGTAACATACACATCTCACTCACCCACAATGCATACAAGACCCTTCACAAAGATAGCTATCATCGGCTATCATCTCTTTTCCTTTGCTGAAATCTATCCTACTTTCATCTTGTTCTTGAAATGATCTTGCATGCAAGTAAGGTTGAGAAAGATGATCTTAAGGTGGCATTAGAGCTAAGTAAGGAAGTGAAATACTAATCTATTGTGGTATGTTTTAACATAACTTTTATTATGAATGATTAAGGATGGGTTGAATGTAGTATTGATATTGAAGTAGTGCTGGAAAATGATGCATGAGTGATAGTTTCTGTTTTGTTTATACATGCATGAAAGACAATAGTTTATGAGTTGTTAAATGAATGATTTTGAGCTAGAATTTGAGATGAAATTGATAAGGAATTGAGGTATAATTAAGGTATAATTAATGAACTGTTATGAAGGTGTTTTGAATCTGAAAAATTGGGGATGTTAGTGTATATGTAAGAATGATTGTTAGTGATATAAATGAATAGAATTTAGAGAGCTTTAATGTAACCAAGATGGAAGCTATATTAACATGAATTGAAGTAGCTTTTGA
>JAOSBM010000006.1:28656957-28667313 GCA_027568955.1 Erythroxylum tenue
ATCTTTGAGATCTTCCACATGTTCAGCAGTCGTCTTACTTTTGACCACCATATCATCCACATAGGCTTCGACCGATCAACCAATTTGCTTCTTAAAGACTTCCATGACGAGCCGCTGATAAGTAGCCCCTGCATTCTTCAAACCGAACGGTATCACCTGGTAGTAGTACGTGCCTTGTTCGGTTATAAAAGCCATCTTCTCTTCATCTTCGAGACTCATTTGGATATGATGGTAACCCGAAAAAGCATCCAAGAAGCTGAGTAGCTCACGCCCTGATGTAGAGTCTACTAGCTGATCGATTTTGGGCAGGGAGAAACTGTCCTTTGGGCATGCTTTGTTCAAGTCAGTGAAGTCGATGCACATTCTCCACTTTCCATTTTTCTTCTTTACGAGTACAACGTTTTCCAACCATTCAGGATACTTGACTTCTCGAATGAACCCAGCACCAAGCAGTCTCTCTATCTCTTTCTCGATCACCTCCTGCCTCTCTTTGTTGTGTCATCGCTTCTTCTGTCTGATGGCTTACAATCTGTTTGAATGCCGAGAGAATGCGATGTTACCGATCGAGAAATTCCAGACATGTCGCTCGATACCCAGGCAAAGACCGATCTGTTTTCTACCAAGCAGTCTGTGATTTCTTTGAGTAGGCCCTTTTCAAGCTCGGAATCTAGATTTGTAAACTTGGACCGGTCTGCTTCATCCAATATGACCCGCTGTGTTTCTTCTACGGGGTTTATCCTCTCCGTTTCTTCGTCAGCTCTCACGTCGAGAGAGCTTGTCAAGACTACCGCTTCATCTAATGTCCTTATTTCCGCTAAGTAGCACTCCCTAGCAATTATCTGCTGACCCCTGACAACACCAATTCTATGGGACGTTGGGAACTTCATTGCTTAGTGGTAGGTGGAGACGACTGCTCTGAGGGCGTTTTGAGTGGCTCGTCCGATTATTATATTGTACGCCCCTACAAACTTCACAACCAGGAACTCAACATCCCTCTCTATCTAACATGGCTTTTTTTCTGAATTTTACTTTCAAAAAGACTTGGGCGAATAGGTAGGCTGATGCTCCAGTTAACCCTTTGATGGATCCCTCTATTGGCAGTAGTCGATCCTCTGGTATCTCCATCTGTTTGAAAGCATCGTAATATAATAGGTCGACCGAGCTACCTGTATCGATCATCACCCATATTACCTTATTACTATCCATGTTCAGATTGACTACTAGCGCGTCATCATGAGGACAGCTAACACCGTCCAAATCAGATTCGTCGAATGATATCATCCCATCGTTCTACTTCTTTTTCTTGGCTGACAAGTCTTCATCAACCTGCTTGGCGTACCTCTTTCTCCCTTTAACGGTGGATCCTCCTGCTGCACTACCACCAAAGATCATGTTAATGACCCTAACCGGTCGGTCATCTTGCCGTCCGGTGTTTCTATCACCTCTTGCGCTAGACTTTCCTCTCGTGTCACGTCGATCGTCCGTATTTCTGTTCTGCCTCCCTCCATCGTTCGCATTATTTTGGCTGTATTGCATTGATGGGTGAGCCAGACGGGAATTCATGGCCACATTGATTCAATCGTCCATAATTTTTTCTAGGGCTTCAGCAGAATAGCGATCGGCTATCACACCAATCTACCAAGCGGGGGTCTGCTGTTGTTTTGACTGAGACTGCAGGATTTGGCGAATTAATAGATCAGCCGCTTCCTCTATCTGCCTTCAGGTGAGGGAGGTTTGTTGCGGTGAAGGAGGATTTGCGTCTAGAGGATGCTGGAAGTTAGGATGCGAATTAGTCTCGGCGTTATCCTCTAGGGCTACGCTTTGTTCTTCTTGATCTTGGTTTTGAGGTTGCGGTTGATCATTCGGGTGTGAAGATTGTGTATGGGACTCAAAATATAGTAGACATTAATTTTATGCTCTATGTCTAATCGGAACATTGTATGATGAAAAGATTGAATTATACAGAAAAATTATGTACGGAAAGGTTAGTCAAAATCACTTTGACATTTCTAAATATTTGGGTGGTCATGATGCATTGCTAAACGCCAATCTTGATATATAATTATAAATTATTTAATTGAAGAATTAAGATAAATTAAAAGGAGGTTTAATTTATCTAATTTTAATTATGAATTAAAATTATATTTTATAATCATTGCCAACATATTTAGGAACCCAATGGGTCTCACATATAGAATGGGTTGAAGAGAGTAAAGTTAATCTAATCAAGTTGGACTTGATTGTAAATTTTGATAAACTTTATGATTAAATATGAGATATTTAATAAATAAGGATCAATATGAGATATTAAATCTTATATAGACATAAATGGTATTCAATTAGAATTATTTGTAATTCTAATTAAAGTTTAATTGAAATTAGAATTTAATTTCAATTAAATTACTAAAACTTCCAAAACTTATTATAAATAGGCTTAAGTTCTATGGAGCTAGCATTTCTTACTTAACCCTCTCTGTAAGAGTTAGAAAGTTCTCTCAACTGATTCTGTGGATACCGTTAAAGGTCGGACATTTGTGCGACTATGATGATTGAGACTGATCGATTTCAGAAACGATTTGAGGGATACAACAAGATAAAGATCAAGTTTCGAAAAAAGGTATGAATTAAGTTTTCGCTTTATTATGATTTGTGTTAATCGTTTTATAGAATTAAAGAGATCTTAATTTTTGCGAAATCAAAAGTTACAAAAATTTTTCATAAATATTCCGTTGCGGTCGAAATCAGATCTCAACCCAGTTTTCCAATAACATGCTCTAATCCTCTAAACTATTAAAAAACTTGTTCTTTCTCTTTTTTCACAACTAGAAAATTTGTATCAAATTTGGAAATCAACAAGATTGTTGGATATAACATAAGATTTCTCTGCAATACTTTTTACGTTAGCTTCTTAGTATGTATAGATTGGAAAGGCTTATTTATCTTATACTTTATGTGCTTAATCTATTTTTGTTTTCATTGCATGTTACTTTGTTTAGTTTAATAATATCACTTTTCTAGTGAATTTTACAGTTTAATAAGCATACCCTTAACATTTAGCTAAATCAAAATTGGATCAATTTTGAATGATCTATTGCTTCAGTTTTTAGATTATATGCTTAGGATATAATAGGAATCAAGGTAAATATTAAATTAAACAAGTTTCACTTTTAAAATTGATTTGTAATAAAAAAGGTGAATTATTTATTTTTATTTTGTGTCGTTTTATTATTTTCGAGGGTAACTAAATTAGTCCAATTCCCTCCTCATTTATGAATTACATCATAATGTGGTATATTAAACTTTTATACGTTTTTACATAATTAAAATACCTAGTTAATCACTACAAAAAAATGAAGTTTAGCAACGAAAAACCTATATATTTCGTCAATAAGCTAAGTTAGCAATGGAATTTACTAACAGACTAAGGCATCGTCGAAGAAACGGCTGTAGGTAATAATTTGCGACGAATCACAGAATGTTCGTCGCAAATTTACCGATGCACATTTTGTGTAATAGTCGGTTAACATACCGATGGTTATTCTGTGCTTTCTTCGGTTGGTAAAGTTACTTGTCCGTCGGTGATTGATAATATAAAGTAAAAATTATCTTAATTGATAATAAAAAATTATTTTATACATAATAAGTATTTGTAATTCATACGAACTAACTACAAGTACGCTATTAATTTGGTGATCTCGGATACTCTGATATATGATGCTTCACCTGGACAGTAACTGGCTCCGAATCATGGTTTGAACCTTGGTCGCATCATATCTTGTTTTCTCTTTGGTGGCATATTTCTACCTGAAATTCGTATTTGATTGAATATTCCAAAAAATAACAATTTCAATTCAATATTTCACATAATATATTGAAAGGCAATAATTGATTTGTTGAATATAATATTCTATTACAAACACAAATTAATCACTATCAGCACTTAATTGTAAATCAAAATCATTATCATCTTCTGTTTCTGAAGAATTAGAATCAAACTCAGGCTCCTCTTCAGCTCTCTTACCCTCCTCATCCTCTCTAGATGAAAATTTTAACATATTCATTATTTGGATCTTTCAAAGGTTCATTCTCGTCATATGTAACAAATGCATTTATTTCATAAACATCTTCCTGAAATGCTTTACTTTCAGTTCTCTGTTCTCCTTTTTCATATGATTCAAAAACACCTAGGTTTAACTTTGCAAACGGCCAACTAATCTGACTTATCTCGTCGTAAGCTGGGAAAAGGGACATAATATACCTGGATTGCTTGCATTGCCAACATGAAAGGTTCAAATTGTCTAAATCTTCCTCACTTGTTGATTTCAACTAGATTGTATTGGCTATGCACTCTTATACCAACATTTGGAGTTGGATAAAACCAGTTACACTTAAATATCACACCTCACTTTATTGGCAATACAAGGTACTCAATTTCAAGTATCTAAATAATTTTACTATAGTAATCCATCAATTCTCCCTGTATGCAAACTCCACCATTTGTTGTTTCCATGTTATGACCATGATATATTCTGCATGATATTTTTACATGGACATCTAATCTTTGGGCTGTCTATCAAATGTATGAATTTCTTGTGTTAATACTACGTTTGCATTAATCACATTGAAGTTGAAATATTTATGTTTGAATTAATCACCTACAATTGATTCCAATACTATGGTACGTGACATTGTTTACACCTGTGAATCAAAAAAGCAAGTTCTTGTTGTGACTCCTAGTCTCGTGAAATTTTTCACCGATAAGCCTCACGGGAGCTGCATCATGGGTTTCCAGCCTATATATCGTCTTAGGGGTTTATTATGCAAACAAATGTCTTGTCTATAAAACATATGAATTTCTTGTGTTAATACTAAGTTTGCATTAATCACATCGAAGTTGAAGTATTAATCAATTGAATTGATCACCTACAATTGATTTGAAAACTATGGTACGTGGCATTGTTTACAACTGTGAATCAAGATAACAATTTCTCACTGTGACTCCTAGGTTAGTCAAATTTTTCACCGATAAGCCTCATAGGAGCTGTATCATGGGTTTTCAGCCTATATACCATCCTAGGAATTTATTATGCCTCAAATTATCCATAAGATCTCAAACTCATTCCACATACAGTAAATGCTTATGTAATCATACATCTACTCATCAATGATTCAAATATAGATAGTTAGACTATTAAAGAAGAACATAAAAACTCATCATGATTATAAGAATATTCTAAACAACAGCACAAAATCAAGACCTCCTTTGCATTCACACAAAACTCAAAAGCATCTAATTAATGTATTATTAAAGCAACACATACGATAGATATTAGTTGGACGACTTACCTGGATAGACGGACAACTACATACTAAAAAGAAGGATGAGTGATGCTTTTCAAAACAAAATAGGGCCTGCGAAAAAAAATATTTTGTATTAGTTAACTGGTGGGAATGCATCATTGTTTAAAAAGGACTACAGTAGGCATAAAAATCTGCTTCATATTCAAAAGTATGCAAGATAAAACAAAGACATTGTGAACATCAATTTAAGAATTTTTTTTAATATCTCTTTTTTTTATAGACATCATACATCTTTAATTAACTTTTTCTGTAAGCTCTTTTCGTAGAGATTATTTGGAAACAACCTTTCTAATAGTTAGGGGTAAGGTTGCGTAATACTAAACTTCCTTAAATCTCGCGTATCCATAAAATTCATAATGAGTGTTGTGTTATTGTTGTTCTTTTTTAGAGAGATTATCTCTGTCCATACTTTCATAGAAATATTTGTTTAAAAGATCAAGAAATAAAATTATTGATTGGAAAATTCTTACATTAGTTTTACTTAAAATATATAAATTATTGAGTGTTCAATTATCACATTAACTCAATAAAAATTAACAGCAATCAATATATCTATATATAATAAAGAGTTAATAAATTAATGTTTACAAAAAATCATATATGAATTATTTTTCCTTTGAAATAAAAGTTTATAAAAATTTTAAAGAAATGAATTTTAAACACAATGCAGTATCATATAATCCACCGAAGCACCATTTTGCATTTCCTATGGGCTATTCCAAATACCAACTTTTTCTTTTTCTAATGTTATGAAGTTCTCTTCCTTGTTTTGGCCCTCATTTTCACATTTTTCACATTCGTCTCCCTTTTATCAATTCAAGTGTGCTATTTTTTTTTTTGTTTTCTTTCACCTCTGCTGCTCGTCTCCTTCTTAATTGCAACCTAACCCACTTAATTTAGGAACTTTGTAGTTAGAGCAAGGTATAAGGTATGAATCAAAAGGATATAAGATATGATTAGAAATGAGACCTAACTAGATACCTAAGTTGCTTAAATAAGGTATGAATCAAAAGGTGGGTGGTCAAAGTAAAATGATTAATGTTTTTGTTTTTGTTTTAACTTTTAATAAATAAAATTCAATTTAAAAATTCATTTGTTCTAATAAACAAAATGAATATATAAAAATTAACTCAATTATTTTTCATTTCAGTGAGATATACTATTACAATTAGAGATTAATATATTAAAACTTAAGGGGAATAGAACTCTCAATCCAAAAATTTAGAAATTTTTTCATAAGACCTAAAATCAATATTAAAGTAGTACAACTCTTAATAAGTTAAGGTAGACATAATTTGCCACTTATAACTGAGATAAAAATTATATCATGATTTTCACTTTTATATGACTAATAAAATTGATTGTATTTATGCTTTAGCACAACTCACACTATATTTTGTGTAGGAATTAGTAAACAATATATATGTTCAGAATAAATGGCTAATATCTTATTGGATTAAATAAAAAGATGGATCAATGGAAGTTTATGGAAAGAAATGTTTTCAGGGTTATACTTGTCAATATGAATAAAAGATTGGAGAAACAAGTATTTGGAGCCTCATTGGGTCATTAAATTGAGGAAGAATTAATAATTTCTTAGATGAATACAGGAAATGGATAATGATTCAAAAGAGACTGAAGGTTAGAACATTAGGCATGTAAGATTCCTTTTAAGTTCTACAATCTTTACACTATAAATCTTCTCTCTACACATTCTACTCACTATTTTTTTTTCTCAAACCAGTCACCATAAATCATCTTTGTTATTAGTGAATGTAGGTTGAGTCCTCAGAATGTGTGTGAGAGTTCATAATGAAGAAAAACACATCTAGAATGTGCGGACGTGGAGAAGCTGGATTATTTCTTATCACATCCCAAATAAATTTATCTGCTAAAAAGGTTAATTGCTTAAAATGCCACCATACGTGAAACTAATAATTGCTAATTGTGCCATATACACACAATCTTAAATCTAATAATGAACCAAATTAACGTAATCAACCTATACATTGACAGGACGACGATGACGAAGAGGTGGGTTTCATCAAGCGACGATTATACAATACCTAAAGCAGATGTGATGACGACAGTAAGGACGAGCGGCGACGAGGTGGGGTGGCATGACGTGCGGTGGCCTTCGTTTGCCACAGAGATGACGACGCTGGCTACCCAAGGACAGTGGCACCCTAACGATGCACGGCAGCACGACGATGACGCACAGTGGGACGGTGACAGATGAGAGAAAATAAATGGGGCTACGCGGATTGGATGAGGGGAAATGGGGGGGAAGGGAGCAGCAGTAGATTTAGGTTTAACGGAAAGGATGTCGTTTGATGTTAAACCAAATGATGTCATTTTCGTTTTTTCTAAAACGTTTAACCAAAAGAAAACAACGACGTTTATGATTAGACCTTACCGACAACAAATTCGTCGATAAACTCTAGCATTATTTATCCCACCAAATATTCTAGCTTTCTTTACTGACGGACATTTCTTACTGTCACTATATTCCGTCAAAAAATTTGTCGGGACGATTTCCCTCCATATTTACCGACGGATATTTTTTCCATCGCAAGTCGAAATTTTTTCCAACAATTTTACCGAGGGATAATGTTTTCCCGTCAGTAATTTCCAACGGTTCAGTTTCTGTCGATAATTATCCATCACTAATAACTAATTTTCTTGTAGCGAATATTTAAGAAAAAAAAGAATACACATACGTTTTTAATATTTGACATTTAAAAATTGCTTAATATTTGAAATAAAATATAATTTATTTGGAAGCTTTTCTCTTATAAAACGTTTAATAGTATTTGATGTAGAATAGGACGAAACTTTAACTATGTATACATACACAAGATCAACACCAATACTTGAGATTAGATTAAATACATTTTATTTATCATTATAATATAGTTATATGTAAATTTTGCACTATTGTCTTCCTATAATAGTTCTTGGAGTTGGAGAAAGATTTTAACATTTCGGGACAAGTTGTGTTCTCAATTTAGATTTAGGATTGGAAATGGTATGTCTACCCTTTTCTGGCAGGATGCTTGGCACCCTAGAGGTATTCTGTAGTCCTTGTCTACTCCGAGGGAGATTAATGGATCGGAGCTCCCCCTCACAGCACGTGTTTCAGAAGTAATCTGTAATGGTACCTGGAGCTGGAGTGTGGTATCCCTGGACTTTCTTCGCCGTCTGGTTCCTCCATCTTATTACCCTAACAGTTCCTTACCTGACTGTCTAGAATGGTTAGCTAGCCCTACCAAGTGTTATACCAATGTGTCAGCCTACCAATTCTTGCATACTCCTTTACCGGTTGTTCCTTGGTACAAACTGGTCTGGTCCAAATACAGTAAACCTCGTTGCTCCTTTACCTTATGGTTTGCTTTCCTGCAGAAGCTCCCTACCCGGGATACGCTTACTTTCCTCTACACTCCTAACCATTGTTCTTTGTGTCTTTCAACAAATGAATCCATAGACCATTTATTTTTTGAATGCCCTTTTTCCAAAGCTATCTGGGGCCACTGTCTTTCCCATTTTAACTTGCCCATCTTCAATCTCCCTACCCTTTCAACTATTCTTTCCTGGTTCTTAACTGTTCCCAGTTCCAGAGCTTCCGTCACCACTCTCTTCCCTCTTCTGCTCTCCACAACTGTCTACCACCTATGGACTGAACGTAATGTCAGAACCTTCAAGAATGAAGCCTTGGCTGAGGAACGTGTGCTCTTAGGAGTAATCTCCCACGTTAGGGAACTTCTCAGCCTAAACACCGAGAGGACGTAAATTTATTTTATTTTATGTTATGTCTCTCTTTCTTTTTACAGGTCAATTGCACACTGCTTTCGAGGTCTCTTCGGACTGTTCATGCTTGCTCTGCCAACCCTTGGAGGTGCTGCTCCGGTCATCATTAGTGGCAGTATTCCTCTTGGCCAATTCGGGGCTATGGATATACAATCTCTTTATGTTAGTCTCTCCTAGTCCTGCTAGCTACTGGTTGGATTGTTTTAGCTACGTTTTCTCCTTGGATCTTGTATGCTTGGATTTTCTTTGGCTTTGTTTCTTGGGTTTCTTGTTGTTGCTGTTGTTTGAATTTCGGGTTACTTCTTCCTATGCTGCAGTGTCCCTTAGTTTATTTTGGTTTGCCCTGAGACTTCGTTGGTCGAGCCTATTGCGGCATTGTCTGTGAACCTTCTGGTACATATTTTTTTATTATTAATTTGATTTTTCTGATTTACCAAAAAACAAATTGCACTATTGTCGGAACATGTAAGGTCTAACCCATAGTTTCCAGGATAACAAAATATATTACAAATAATATTTTATTTTTAATGAAAATTAGTATTTTAATTTTTTTAAAAATCAAGCAATATATGAAAGGTTAAGTTCAAAGAAAAGAAAAAATGATTAAAAATAATTGAATCAATTGATAAATCAAAAAATGAATAAATTAACAAAATAAATCATGGATAAAATTCAAGAGAATTTTAAAAAGATGAAAAGTTTACAAAAACAATTCACCTCCTTATTATGTACTATTGATTCGAACATCAATAATTACTTTATATTTACTTATACAACAATAACAACATCCCAATAAAAATTTCACCACACGTTTGATTTAGGAAAATCCAATAGTATATAACCTTACCTCTAACTAATAGATAAGTTGTTTTGTATAAACTCTTATGGATAAGAGAGTTTTTCTAAAATTTCTTAAACTATACGACAAATCTATGTCTTTTACCTTATAGTTTCTCATATATATATATATATATATATATATATGTGGTCGGGACGACCGCATTTGGGCTCAGACCCAGTCATGCCGACCCGTAGGCTAGCAGCCCGAACTCAGTCATGCCGACCCATAGGCTAGCAGGTTGATCCATCAAGCCCAACCATGCTCATCTTAGCCCATTAGCAGGAGGCAACCTTCCATGCAGAAATAGAAGACTACGTGAAGACCTAACCCTAGCACTCATCCTATAT
>JAOSBM010000006.1:28679114-28689830 GCA_027568955.1 Erythroxylum tenue
TTAAAACTCAATAAATAAATATACTACCCACCTTATTTCCATGCTAGCATCTTGTCCTTATCATCAATTTCTCCAATCCTTTCTTCTTCCTCCAACTGGCTCAATGGTGAGAGGCGTGGTTATAAAACCAACAAAACCTTGAGGTCTTGGGTTCGAGTCATGGCCTCACCCAAGACCAAAGAGGATAATACTGATTTGTGTTGGATGCCGCGGTATAACCCGCAAACACACGCCGCGGTATAACCCGCAAATACCGAGAGAGGTGAGGTGTGGGGTCCAACAAATATACTTCAAAATTTTAAAGAACACAGCCCCTGTGCCCCTTGAAGAAATTCAAACCTGGCCTTATTTCTCACCACATTAATTATGTCATCAGATGTCTAGTTGATTCCTCCCTCATAAGCAACCGATTGTTCTTTTGTTTGAACTGTTTCTTTACCAGCAGCAACTAACTAAGAATCTGAACAATTTCTTGTTTTTTCCTTTCACCACGTCTTTGTGCTTTTAATTGACCCTTTTTAACCCAAGTACATTTTGATAACGTGGATTACTGTTGGAAATTTAATGGAGAATATCTAAATTTTTAGTTTTGACTCCGTTGAAATATCATTTGTAGCAACTTGTAACAATTTCAACCTTATATGCCCCATTTACCCATAAAAATGACAAGTAGGTATGAATTTTCATTTCCTTCTTGAAGTTTCTCTTTGTAAAGATCTGGCCGCACTATTTTATTCATCATTCAACTTAGAACATTCTCCTTTATAGCCAATGACTTAAAGATTTCCTTTAATTTTACCAATTTCTAGCAACTTTTTTAACTTTTTAATGCCTCCATTTATCATTCTTATACCTTTTTCGTACTGACTAGCTTGGACTTTGTTTCATTTAGCTTGTCTATAGTAGATAACATCTTCTTCTCAAGATTTTGAATGATATTCTTCATGGTAGAGTTTTCTTCTTCAACTTCTCATTCTTCTTGCATGTTTGCACCCATTTTGTATACATTAATTCATAGGCTTCATAGATATCCTCCTTTTTGTCATCTGAACTGCTGTCATGACTTTCATAATCTGAGATTAGCTTTGAGCTGATTCATCTGCGTTTTTTTCCAAAATTTTCTAATTTATCAACATTTTCATCATCAATGTCTTCCTTCTTGGTTGTTGTTAAGCAAACAACTAGACTTTTGTTGTATAAAGCAACCAATGCGACACTACTCACAAATTCTTCTTCACTACCATACTCACTTCTAGATTCATTATCACTCAAAGTGCATGTATAGGACTTCTCTTTTCTCTTCTTCAAATTGTGTGTGCATTCCGCTTGCACGTGTCCAAAGCCTTAACACTCAAGACATTGAATTTTCTTCACTTTTCTTTCACATTTTTAAGTTTTAGCTTGTTGTTTGAAATTACCATTTGATGAGTTCCCACCGTTTTACCTAAAATTATATCTATCCTTCTTCACTTTCTTTAACTACTTGCTAAATTTTCTTGTCAATAACTCCATATCCTCATTCTTATCGTATTCATCTTTGTAATCATTCACGACTTTAGGTTGCAACGTCAATCCTTTGTTGCTCTCCTATTTGCCCCTTGACAAATTCATCTCAAAATTGGTAAGAATTTCAATTACCTTATCCAATGAAAATTCATTGATATCATGAGCTTCCTTGATTGATGCAATTTTTGGTATGAACCTTGGAGGCAACGATTTCAATGTCTTCTTAACCAGTTTCAGGTTAAAGTATTTCTTCCCGAGTTGATGTGTTTGGTTTGCTATGTCACGCAATCTCTCATAGAAGTCTCCAATAGTTTCACTCTCATCCATCTTCAGCTCTTCAAAATCTCACAGCCAACATCTGAAGTTTTGAGGCTATCACTGATTTTGATCCCTCATGTATAGTTTGCAAAGTGTCACATACTTCTTTCGACGATTCACAGGTTGATATTATAGCAAACCTTCATCAACTGCACTGAAGATGGTGTGTAGGGCTAGTGTTCTCTCTTCTTCAGCCTATATCCACCTAAATGCATTTTTAAGCACTACTTCTCCCTTTTCATTAGTCATCACTGGATGTGTTCAGCCATTTAAAACTGAGTTTCATGGTTTTGTTCCTTGTGCCTGAATGAATACTCTCATCCATGATTTCAACGTAGTATAATTTGAACCATTTAACAACGGTGACCTGATGATTAATGCCCCTTCTTTTATATCCATAATTGCAAAACACGGATCTGCACCAACTTGACATACTAAGTTCTGATTTAGTGACCCACTCTGATACTAATTGAAAATCTGAAAGATGTAGTTTTGCAAAATTTTTGAATTGGCCACAGTTTTTTTTAGCACAATCAAAAACAAAAAAATTAAATGCACAAACACAAGTCAAAAATCAATACCGAAATTTGGTAATGCAGTTTAACACACCTTGTTTATGTTTATGGGACCCTCATCCAACTTAATAGTTTCACCAACGACAATAGTTTTTTATACAAAGCTTCACTGACTCGACACCTCTCAACCCTTGACACTATCTCTCGTCTTCAAAACCTGTGAAAGTATTTCACACTCAATAGTACGATCGCCTTATACTAACCTCAATAGAGGATTTTCTTAACAACTTTTAACGATAAAGATAACAATCAAATAACTCAAGTGAAAAAAACAAAGACGTAAACGAATATGCTTTAGATAAAAAAGGAACAACTTTCCTAATAGATTCAGGTCCTTCAAATACAGATCTGAAAGTTGTTCACCAAGAGTACTTCAGTAGTCTGCTATTGGAATTGTCGGACACCACTTCCACTGTGATATTTATCTGAGCATTTATTGATTAAGAACATAGCCACTGTCTAAAGTCCGTAGGCGTTCAAGCTATCATAGATGGTGGCGACATCAGACCAAGCATTATCTTCCTCCACTCCATATGTTGTTTCAATTGTGTTTTAAACTTAAGAGCATAAAGTATGGGGCTAAGAATCCCAAGAATCTCAAGCACGACAGTCAGTGACTAAGAATGATATAACAATGATTCAACCAACCAAAAAACATGCAAAAACCTAGTAAGAAAATCAAAGCTGCACTACACCACAATCAAAAACACTCACCAAAGCCATGCGCTGGCTAGTTTGTTTAAGTTTTGAGTTTTTTTCCCTATAAACAAAAAATAAGACACTCACCAAAGCCATGCGTTGGTTAGTTTGTTTAAGTTTTGAGTTTTTTTTCCTATAAACAAAAAAAAAGACACTCACCAAAGAAAAATGCAGCTCACACCTATTCATCCTAGGTTACATAATCAGCCAGAAAAGGTTGCAACAGATACGCAACTCTTCACACAAAAATCTGCAACTCACCAAATAATCTTAACACCATTAGCTACAGAATATTGACAATAATCTTTGGATATCTAGTTGCCATAATCAAGTTAAAATTCCAGAAGATGATCATTATCCCGCAATAGGATATACATACTAAATACCATCTTAATTAGGATTTTAAACTTTTCAATATTGTCCTGAAAAAATCTCACATAAACACAACTAAGTTTAATTATTAAATAATGTCCAAAATTCAATAATAAGATATAATCACCTATATCTTAAACATGGACGTAGAAAAAAATTTTTAAAAATAAATATTATATATATATACATATATGAGGATAAAGTTATTTGAGAGTTAATGGTGTATTGGGCCCCTCAAAATTTAAAAAATTAAATATTTGAACCCTCCTATTTTAAATTTATGACTCCATCACTGATCTTAACACAGTCCAATGCAGATACCATTAGAAACATGATACCTAATCGAAGTAATTCAACCTAAGGTGAATATTTTCGTTAGGGAGGACAAGAGTCTACTTGACTCGTGATCACAGATGTTAAGCACAATAAGACATCTGATAACAGTAAAAGAGAGTCCAGTAACATGCATGTGTCCGATTTTGTATTAGCATTATCCATGATCGAGTTTGTATTGAAGTGGAAGGCTAACTTCGTCTTCGGTGGGTCGATAACTTTCATGACCGAGTCCATTTTGGTCAGCTTTAGTTTCTCTAAATGTCTGCCACATGCTTTAGACACTTCCATAACTACGGATAACACTAAGCGCTATTCTCCGTTTATATCCATCTTTTTTCTTAAAAAACATGATTTTCACATACGACTTGTCGAAACACATTTTGATAAAAGTCGCATGCCATGCCGTGTTTCTGTCGTCTTCACTGTCAAAAATCTACTCCAAGCTGCTTACCATCACATGCCAAAGATCGATGGATAGATAGGGGCGTGTTGTTATGTGCGCCAGAAAAGAGTTGCATTAACTAACTTCAACAATCACACAAAAAGTGAGTAAATATACACGAGCAATTGTCGTGAAACCCAACTGTCTGTGGCGTCTTCAACAGTTTAAGGGGACCCCATTGGGTATGAAAATGAATCAAGACCCTTTTATCGAGTCTAGATCTTCTGTCCAGTTTTATGGTGTTTTATTGTGTCCAGTGAATCTTAGCCATTTATTTATGCGGGTCCTGCATGGGTCCCACAAAAAAACGTGAAGCCCGTATAAATAAATGGCTGAGATTCACTGAACACAATAAGACATCATAAAACTGGACAAAGGATCTGAACTCCTTTTATCGAGACTCAGCTCAGAGACGTGACATGTGAGCACTTTTG
This sequence comes from Erythroxylum tenue, assembly GCA_027568955.1. Lineage (NCBI taxonomy): Eukaryota > Viridiplantae > Streptophyta > Magnoliopsida > Malpighiales > Erythroxylaceae > Erythroxylum > Erythroxylum tenue. The sequence continues at coordinate 28,683,797 of JAOSBM010000006.1, forward strand.
GATCACACAAATAGATCACTGGCAAGAAAGATCGATGGACCAGATTTAACTTCAAGATGATTAGGATGACTCTTAGACTGGGAACAAGATCTTCTGTCTAATTTTATGGTGTTTTATTGTGTCCAGTAAATCTCAACCATTTATTTATGTGGATCCCGCGTAAGTTCCACATAAATAAACGTGGAACTCGCATAAAGAAATGTCTAAAATTTACTGAGCATAATAAGACACCATAAAAATTAGACAATAGATCTGAACTTATCGTACTGAGCCCATCTGTTGCTTTCACGTGGCGCAAGTATATTGCCGACAGTAGAAGATTTTAATATGCACAACGGCAGGCTTGTTTTTTTCGTAACAGGAACAGCACAAGTACTTTTCAAGTACATATAAATAAATTATAAGCAGTAGATAATAGTTCAGTATATATTTCAATCCAATTTTATTTGTATTTATTACATTTTATATTTATTTGTTTTATTTATTTATTTTTATAAACACCTTGTATATTTTTTTAATATTTTTATGTCATATTGCCTATAGGTCTATTAGAAACAACCTTCAATCAAGTAAAGGTAAGATTACACACTATCAAATATTTCCAAATTTCACAAAGATTTCAACTAAATGTTATAATGATGAAATGTTTGAAAGTTATATAGTCGATCTTTATAATTAATATTGATTCCATTATTTATAAATCAATCGGGACCAAAAATATATAAAGTTTTAAAGGGACAGGCAAAAATATGGTGTTCCACCCGCCATTATTCTTCCAATAACAAATAAGAAAAGAAACCACACAACGCAATAGCGACCAAAGGTTTGTAGTGTAGTTCCTGCTAGCTGCAGAGAAAGCCACGTGAGGAGATATCTTCGTAATAGTTCCTTTGCATGTGCGAGATGCTTGGGTTTGGATTTGGAGTGTAATAAATAAAGGAGGACTGGAGGAGACTTTTTGTTGAATGCAAGTGCAGCTTTGACAAAGATAACAAGAATTTCCAAGCATGTGCTCGGGATCCTCTCCTCTCCTCTCCCGCCTTTGCCTAATCAAATCAGATGTCCATGTCCTCCTAAGTTAAAGCTTTTCTAAGAGAGGGAAATGTGTGTTTAAAGATATAATAAAGGACATGATGTTGATTTCTCTAATGCTCCGTTCATTTTCCTCTCACTAATTATTATACTTGGTGGTTGAACTTTCATAGTCAAATGCAATAACTCCACCACTTAAATAGGTAAAACTATTCATTCTTCTCTGTCGACTTCCCTTGCTGTTTCTCCTTCTATCCTGGTGTCCTTTCGTTGTAACATGTATAATGCGCTTAGAGAAAGATGGAGAAAAGGGACAAAGAGAGGCCTACAATGTAAGTAAGAAATCATATACTATATTAATCAACGCTTCTGCACTTGCTCTCTCTAAGCCCATCAAGATTCGGCAAAGGAATCTCCAAATGGTTCTAAGAGTAACAGGCCGAGGTTGTGACCATCAAAGTTAAATACAACCAAGCAAACAAGAAGATAAAAAGTAGACGACAATTTTTTAGAAAAAGAATAAAAATCAGGAGCGAGGATAAAGCCAGAAGAAAACTAGTACCCTAGACGTAGACATTTTTCTACTTTCATCACTTTTGTTCAATTTCTTTTTCTTTTTTTTAACAAAATGGTTGAACGGTCAAAGGTTACAATCTTCAACACCGAGACCCTTTCTTGCAGGAGAGTACACCAGCTCCAATCGTCATGGAACCCACAAGTGAAGACGGTCTAGCACTCAAGCTTGAAGCTTTAGCATAGCTTGAAGAGGCTCCTGCACCTGAAGCTGTGAAAAATGCTCCATTCACCATTAGGTCTCCTTCAGACCTCCAGTTCCAGCGCCTCCACTCACTTTCTGGTGCATCTTCATACTTGGTCACCTGCATGCATTATTAGGAAGGATATTGTGATACACAGAAACACAGATCTTGTGGAAAGGAGTTAGTTAATTCAGTTGGATCCTAACTAACCTCTTTGCTGAATCGGTCGTCAGGTGCAACAAATCTGTTGCCCTGGCTATTGATGGTTGGTGCGGCACTACCACCAATGGCATACATTTCCCAATGAGTGTAGTCATTGTTGACTACATGGAAATACCCAAGTCTACATCTGAAAGAAAGTGTAAAGAAACAGGTTGGTTAGTTATATGAATAATAAATAATAATTCTTCAAAAGGTCATGGTGCCCTTGGGTACAGGAAAAGTGTTTTGAATTTACCTTGGCATTCTTTGGACAAGACCTTCACCAAAGTGATTGAAGGCTATAGTGACTTGCATGTTCTTGTCTTGAGTATAGGAATCACTGTGACCCAACAACATTACTTTATCATGGTGTGTCATGAAATTGTTTGAAATCGTGATGGCGTTGGACCCATGGATGGCATCGATCAGCCCATCATTGCAATTCGAGAGGGAGCAATGGTCCACCCACACGTGACTCCCACCAAAGATGGACACGCCATCACCGTCCGATATAGTCCTCCACCCATAGTGCCGTGGGGAGTCCCTCACATAAGTGTTGCCTCCTTGTTTGCAGTCATGTATATGCAGTCCATGAATAATAATGTTGGTCACATATTGTATAGTAATGCATGGACCACCTGAAATGTGGACACTCGCACCTCTACCGTCAATTGTCTTGAACGAGTTCATGATCAGCTCCTCCTTTAGCTGAATCGTCATGTCACGAGCAAAGATGATCCATAATGGCTCGTCCTGTATAACGGCATGTCGGAGAGTCCCCGGCTTAGGGGTCACAGGATCATCGTCACCGGAGTCTGTAACCACGTAAATCCTGCCGTCACGTCCACCAATGGCGTTCTTGCCGAAACCTATTGCACAATCTGCGAGTCTCTGGCGGTTGTTCTGCCAGTTTGGGTCGCACCTCCAGCAGTCGTCAATGGGGTTGCCTGTTCCACAAGAGAGATACCCTAGTTTCCTCCTCGAGGCATTGACAGCCCTGTCCAAGAAAAATTCACATTTATGCTCTAATGTACGACACTAACTATAGTTGCATTATGCCACTTTAGTCACTTACCTCTGCACTTCTTGTACGACCAGTTCTGGGTCCTGATGAACAGGGGATGTTGATTCAATGAGGGCAGGGACTAGGAAGAAACAGAAGAGGAAGAGAAGACACAATGAAGTGGTTGCCATTAAGTCCTCTTCTTTAAAATGGAAAGTGGAAGGTGAGTGAGGAGGACTAAGAAGGGGAAAGAGGTGGGGGGTATATATAAAGATGATAAAGCCGGGTTAAATGGGCGTGATTAAAACTAAACATGTGGGGTCTAACTTGGTGGAGCTTCGTGATTTCTGGTTTTACGGGATTCCCTCTCTGTACAGTTAGTTTTGGCCGTTATGTATGGCCTAATTGGAGGTAGTAGACTGGCACTACAAATTAGAACTTCAGATTCAGTCAAAAAAAGCTGAACGAAAATCAAAGGCGAAGAAGTTCAACGTTCTGCTATTCCTTTTTCATTGTTTGTGGAATGTGGACTGACTGACTTTATTATAAATGTAGCGAGAGAGGTCACATCCACCAATCCTGGCATTTATGGTTTATAGGTTCCCCTCACTTGGGAGAACAGAAGGAAATAAGAGTTCAGCTTTCATTTTAATTTTATGATGTTTTATTTTGTTGTATAAATTTCAGTCATTTATTTATATAAAATTTATGTAAATCTTACATAAATAAATATAAAATTTATATAAATAAATAATTAAAATTTATAGAATAAAATATGATACCATAAAATTAGACAGAAGATCTCATCCAAGAAATAGCCTCTCAGAGACATTTGCTATAACATGAAATTATGCTTTAGACCATGTCAATGCCCTAAAAGTCCCATATACATATCATTAATCACTGGTTTAATGCTGAACGAAAAGTGTACAACTTGTCATGGAGCCTAAATCAACCAAGAAAAGATTGCGGGCAACCAATGACAAAACACCGACATTGACTTTGGCATATAACGAATTAACCATATATATGGTTCTTCTTTTTCGTTTTTAATTTTGGTAAATTGTATGACTTATTTGAGATACTTAAACAAACCTAGTTAACGACAAACTTTGTATTCATATCAGTTATTTACATCAATTGTGGCTTATTAAAAAATAACCAATGATTAGTTTAATTATAAAAATTTTAAACTATTCAAACTTTTTGAATTGATTTTTAATTTTCAGTTTGATTTATTTAAATATTTTTTTTATTAAAAATCAATTTATTAATTAATCGGTCAATTTTGTAAATTAATAAGTTCTTATAAATTAAAATAAATTATTTAATTTTTATGTAATAATTTTTTAAAATTAAACTTTAAATTGTTTGATTGAAATGACAATCTTCTTTCAATCATATTTCAAATTTTTTAATTTGATATATTATTTAACTTTTTATGACAATTTAATATCGGTTAAACCTTAAACCTCTTATATTATCAATTTAATTTCTGATTCAGTTTTAAAATATTGCAAATAACTCTACACCTCTTATGATGAATATGGATTCATTGTAATTTTTCTTAAAACATGTCTTTTGTTGGGGCACAATGGTAATTTTTTTTTAAAATAATGAGAGAACTCTCTTGCATTTGTTAAGTATTAACTGAGAACTAACATATCATTTTAGTGGCGTAAACAGTGCAGGGATGTCGTGATTTATATTTACGAGGAATTAAACGATGATCCATCTTCATATCTAATGTGAGAGGAATTATTGTGCGGACTGACTAGCGAACTATGCTAAATATTTTGTACTCAGGCACTACTTATTTTGATCTTCCACTCATTTGATATCACGTACTCTTCTTAGAAGATATGTCAAAAGTCTGCTTCCCAAAATTCGTAGTGTAATTGATTCCCTTTTTTTCTCTAATAAATTTTAAAAAAAAAAAACTGAACGGCAAAGGGCTAAACCGCTAACCGCCTTGTAAAGTTCTTTTTAACCGTAGAATAAGTTCTTAGATTTTATGGGCCATGGCTTTTGCTCGACGTAGTTGCCAAGCAAATGTAAAAGCATTATATCGTATCATCAACTTAAAATATTTTCAGATCAAATTGGAAACTGAGATCTTATTTTTCTCTTTTAAGTGACAACATCCAACATTTCTCATCACCTTTTTTCCCCACTATGAAATATTTAATCCCTAATCTTTTATCATCACACTCAATTAAAATCTCGCTAAGACATTAAATTTAGAGAAATCCGATAATATATAATCTTACCCTTATATAATAAAGAGATTATTTCTGATAAACCAACATACAATATAATATGACAATACTATAAAACTATAAATAGATATGCAAACATATTAAAAAAGGGTACTAAAAAAATTAAACACAAAAAAACTAATAACTAATAACTAATAAAAAACAACACATCTTTATTTTTTGTCAATGTGCATTATATATTTCTTAACATTATGCGCAATGACATATTCATTTATATTTTTGAAATATAAAATATTATAAAGTATTTAATTGATTAAAAGTCGGACCTAAAACCTCTCATGAGACATCACATGCTTTTGCCCCATAAATCAAACTTCGTTAAGGCAAATAATGGCCCACTTCATCTTTTGTTTTGTATTTTTTTTCTCGCAAACTAAAAGAAGAAGCATAATTTCCTCACCGCAAAGCTCGCCGGAAATTTCACAATAAGTGAACAAAATATAAACATCCACCAAATCTGACGTGGCATGTTATCCCTTACTTGTCAACGACATGGACCCTCAAGGTTGGGCCACATCGACCTCTGATTGGCTGGACTGGTGGAGGCGTCTCTCCCAAGTGAAAGCGACGGGAGTATTTACTCCCGCTTTACAGGATTCTCTTGTCCTGTGGACCGTTGATTATAGATTTTGGTTGGGTCGGTATTTTCAGGCCCAGGCTCAGGTCCAATAATTAACGGCCCAATTGAAGGAGATAGTCTCCCATGCAAACACTACGACTATGTGAAAACTTAAACCTAGCGATCTCAGGTATATAAGATA
>JAOSBM010000006.1:28693166-28716359 GCA_027568955.1 Erythroxylum tenue
TATGCTAGAATCTGTACTAGTTACCGATGGCTATAACTATATTAGCCACTGAGCTGTGTAGCTCACCCCATTATTTTCCCTCCTCAGGTACAGAGCAAGTCGACAGTTAAATTCCTGCAAGGCATCGGACGCTCCTCAATAGTTAGAGACTGTTGTACTAAGTTAGTACTACTTTTGGATAGTTCATTGAGCATGTCATTATTAAGCATACTGATGTATTTATGAACTAAGCATAATGGTATGACTTGTGTATGTGCAATTGGTTGTTGTGTAGATTGACTTAAATTTACACTGTGGATGATTCTGATTGAAATGAATGTCTAGCTTCCGCAGTTTCTTTCTTTTAGTTGTCCTGACGAATCATCCCGGGTTCAGCCTTGGGGGTTGGGACTAGGGCCCAAAGGTCTCTGGTTCTCTGTTTCGGATAGTTGGACTCCGGGAACGGGGTCTGGCACTGTTCGACCGGGTCCCGGAAACGGGGTCCAGCATTCCTGGTTAAAGGATTCAAACCATTATAAAATTTATAAACCTATAACCAAATAGGAAGTCAATGGAGTGGACATCTCCTTAATAAATCCTTAAACCTCTCTCATGTGTCATATAATGTTTCTAACTCAATCTAGGTATAAGCGATGTCATTCCTCCTCTTGGTAGTTTTGGTTGGAAAAAAGTATTTCGTTATGACTTTTTCATCCATTTGGTTCCATATAGATTACCACTTAGCCCGATTGCTCAACAAAAAGAGAAATAACCTCACTTTGATCGCATCATTAATAGCTCCATTAATTATAAATGTATTGCAGATCTTTAAAATTTTTGTTGTATAGGTGTTTGGCTCCTTATATTGTAACCCATCAAACTGAACAAACTATTATATCATCTGAATGATATTTGCTTTGATCTCAAAATTGATGGTTGGTTGCTCAACTTCAAGTGCTCGCTCTAACTCTTCTTGCCTCGGTCTAAGTTTATTTCTAAGATTTTGATGGGTAATTCTCTCAATTCCTGGATCTTCTTCAACAAACTTGTGGATAATTTCGCATCATAAATGATTCGAGCTCTTGAAATAACAATAAAATAAAGAAAAGTCAACAGCTAAAAATAAAACAATATAAAAGAAAGAAACAAATGTGCAAGAAAAATAATGGTTGAATTAATAGAAATCATTCATTCTTAATATCCTAGTCTCTGATAATGGTGCCAAAAACTTGATTGATATTTTTGATCTCCTACCCTATAGATCTTTCTAGGCAAGTGCACACATCGCTTCTATAATATAGGTTATTGAGTACCAAATGTCGATCCTATAGAGACTAGTACTAGCGGTAACACTTTTCCTATTATCTAATTGAAAAAGTAAGGTGTTGATGAGAGATTAATTTGAAACTAAACCAATAAATTAAGAACAAACTAATATAATTGATTAACTAGAATGAAGATTAACTAAGAAATAACTAATTAAGATAACGTTACGTATATTTCAAACCCTCCTAAGACTTCTCATGTAATTAAAACTTCATACATTAATTTAATCTAAAGTTCATTGGACCATGAAAATTCTTGATTTATGCTAGTATTTCTTAAGATTATTAATAATTAATTCTCGGTTGATTAATCAAAACCCCTAGAATTTTATTAATTGATTTATAAATTTCACTATTAGGTTTGACCTAAATCCGAATTTTTTATGTCAGCTTGTAACTCTTTTCAATTATGTTAGATCAATTCATATAAAGGATTTCTCAATCTCAATTGTATGAAATCATACACGAACTAACATACCAATAATATTACTTCAAGAATAAATAACGAACTTCATCTTTCTCGAAGTTCATCTTATCCGGGTACTATAAAAGGCTTTGTTCCTAATCATAAAATATGTAGTATCAAAACTAAAGGGAAAATAGAAAATTAAATGAAACATGATGGAATCCATTTTAATCTCAGATAATTCACTTTAGAATGATGGAAATTCACTCAAAATTCATCTCCTTACTTGTTCTTTTTTCTCTCTTCCATTTTCGGTCTTCCAATCATGTCTCCTTAACATCCTTGTTACTTTTGCCTCTAAATTTTGTGTTCTACGATTTGGAATTCAAATTTTAGGTGATATATGGGTAAGTATACGATCGTGCACTAGGTCGTGTACTTTTAAAAGATATGAAATCTCTTTTAGAGCAAACACATTTATTAACATAAGTGTCAGTTATGAACACGGGCTGATTAATAACCAACATAGGAATGTATCTGTTGAACACCGACATATACCACAGAAAGCAATCAACATGCCATAAACTCTTCAAACACAACTATATATGCGTTATGCAACTTTATAACTTAGTTAAAACAACTCGAAAATGCTTAGAACTTGTTCAAATTTAGTTGAATTATAACGTAGAACCAAAATATGAACAACTTAAGTACCAGAAACAATAAAAAAAAACATTCAAATAAAGAAGCAAAGGGCATTAAATATAAACCTAAAAATATGAACAATTAAGCATTTATTAGGCTCCTATTTGGATCAACTTTCATAACATACCTCTAGAATATTGTAATGTGAAGAGTTTGAGTTACTTAGCTAGTTCTATAGGAAAAGTTGATCTATTTGAATGAGAATATTGTCTCCATTAAAAGAACCAAGTTCATGTGGATTTGTATCAAGGTAGACCTAACCAAATAGCTCTAGATAAGGTTGAGGACATGAGGCTAGATGAACTTAAAAATCTCATATCTACATTAGTTTAATTAATATACTAATGGACGCCTTAACTTAAATAAGAACAAAGATATAGGTAGCCACTAGGAAAAAAATTCTTTACAAAATCCTTAAAGGAACTTTTATTAATATTAAAAGTCATTAGCAATTCTTACTACAAGTATTTAAGCATCTATTGCTAGTGAGAAGCTTTTTGTACTAAATAAAGAGTCTTTAACCCCACTACTCTAAAACGCATCAATAGTAATCAATATACAATCGTTATTTTAGAACATGACATTCCTTCTGTCACACCCTCCTTGACTAATGTTCCCACCTCCTAATAAGAATGTGATGATGTAACGCCCCAAAAATCTAGATTTCATGAATAGTACTTTTTGGGCTGTGAATAGTACATCCTGAGATGCATAGTGACATTTGGGACCTAAACTGCACTTTATTTGGCATCAGATGGTATTATTCAAAGACAACTCGATGATCAAATTTGAGGTTAAAATGATTTCATTTTAAGGGTTTGACTAAGAATGATTAGTGGTCAAAGTTTGGCCCAAAAAAGGGGTGAAAGTCAAACCCAAAAATATCAGTGGAAATAAATGATATTAATTAAGGTCTTTATGTGAAGTTGATATTTTTTAAATGGGTATTATTTATTGAGAAGAAGAAAAGAATTGCATTTTATATGCATTAATGGGTATTATTTTTAATGGGACCAACTAGCATTAATTGCCATAAAATAGCATTAATTGTCACCTATTCACTATCTTCTTCTCCAAAATTGCCGAGAATTAACCCTCCCTCTTTCTTCCCCACTTTCTTTCATTTTTTCTTCCATTCTCAAGCCAACTTTTTCTATCTTTAACTCCTAAATCAACTATTAAATACTAAATTATCAACCTATAGTCTTGAAACTCACCATATCAACAAGAATCTTAGGAAAAAGATGAAGAAAAAGTAGATGGGTTTTCTTGATAAACAGTACTCGAAATTAACAAGGTAAGTTAATGAAGTTTTAGTTTTTTTAGTACATGATTTTAGTGTAGATGCATGCATTAATGACTAAAATGCATGAAATTGAAATTTTTATGCAATATTATGAAGATAAAGAAGATGAATTGAAGGAGAGAGAGAAAGGGAAAAAGAAGGAATAAGGAATTGACGATGAAATTGAAGTTTATGAAAGCTTAATTTGAAGAATTGGACATCAATTTGGTACGTGTTCAAGCAATTTTATTCTTCCCTAAAAATTGTGTCTTATGTAACTTAGGGTGCTTGAGATAAAATTGTGGGCTTATGAAATTAAGATTAAAAATATTTAATTAGATGCTAAATGAAGTAGTATATGTGATTAATTGGAATTCTGAACTTATAATTTGTATTTTCCTCAATTGACATACATTTTGTTTGAATTCGGAAATTTGATATATATGTTATTGTGACTAATTGGTGAGGTGACTATGTCTTGAATGTTATACGAACTAAATTAAAACCAACAATGAAAAAAAATGACATTAAGGAGTGACTTTTATTTTGGTTGAATATGAAATAACTTAAATTGACTATTGTGAGACTATATCATTAAATTTCAATGAAATTTTAATTAGATTTATCTTTAGTAAAATAGATAGGAATTATAGAAATGTGATAAGGTTGGCATGCCAATTAGGGAGTTAGCAATATTGCATCATAATATGTGCTATCGGACTGTATGGCTCTGAGGGATCAGTTCCCGTGTAAAATATTTGATTTGTGTTATGGTCGTATGGTTTCGAGAACTTGATCCTGTATTTTAAAATCATGCTTATCCAACTCGGCGATGTAATTCCATTAGATTTTACTTTGGGGCAATTACAAAAATATTTATAAATGCTTAACTAATGATTAAAGAACTTTAGTTAAAAGTAGTAATTGTTGGTAAATTGAATTGTACAATTCATTGGTCGTCTTGTAATTAGATATGAATTAATATAATAACTACATGCTTGTATTTTATAAATTAATTTTAAATGCCTATTTATGTTTAGAAATAAATTAAGTTATTTATATTTGAAAAATGATATATGTTATGCATGTTATGGTTAAATGAATTGAATTGAATAAGAAATGAAATTGCTTAAACACCACTAAGCCTATAGCTTAGAGTGTGCTTTTCTTTCCGCGCATAGGTTTTGAAGAAAATTAGAAGAAAGTTGTGGTAGATCTACTATAAAGACTAGAGTCACATAGAGGATTTCGAAAAGACTTGAAGGTGGATGTATTACAATTTTATATTTTGCTTTTGGTTATGACATGTACACAAGGAAATGAAGGATCTTATAGAATTATTTTGTGAATTATATATGAAAGTTATGTATGAAATTTGGTTTAGATAAGTTGAAACGTGTTGGAGAATGGGCAAATTATTTTGCCAAGACGATTGAAATGGAGATGGATAGATGAGTAAAATAAATGAGAAGTATATTGAGGTTTCATACAGGAAGTTTTAAGTAAATATAGAGAAAATTCTGTCAAAATTTTTATAAAGTGAATAGTAATTGCGATAATAATGATTAAGAATGTGGTAACATTCGGTATGCCAATTCTATTATCGGGTATAGGGTGTTACAGATAATGACATTAATAAAAAGTTGGTAGGAAGCCTAAGAAGATGGTTAAATTTGAAGGGGCTTCTTATCCTTTAAAATGATTCTTACATGAAATTTTATAAGGTTTTAACAACCCTTCGAATCAATACGCAAACAAATAATTGTTGCCCTCCTCCAAACTCGTGCTTATTGGTTTACGTAAGACCAAAATAAAATCACAAAATGAATGCTTGCATTTTTTTGATATTTGAGACCCTCCTAGGACACTTCGTGAGAAATAAAAAAAAAAGTAGATGGTTGAGCATTAACATCTTTACTAACCATTATAATGAATACATTTTGGTCTTTAACAACCTTAAAAAAATTTATGTCTATGTGATCTCCATGTTTGATCAGTATATTCACCTCCGAGCTATGTGGTTTATTCCCATTTTCTCTTTTCAGGTCACCTTCATCTAGGCCTCAAATGATTCTTAATTAGACAAACAACTTTGGTCTTATTTAGTTTTTATAAGTAGAGGAATGAACCTTCATTAGCCAATTTTAGGAGATTTCAACACGACATATTTCCTAATGAATCAAAAGGTAACTTATCCAGATTCAATATCAGCATCAACAATTTCAAATGTTGTATAAAATTGGCTAGTGTTTCTATAAAGCCCAGGCTTACCCAAATTAATCCTCTCAGTCCCTTTTAAAACTACATGTCCTTTATTATTATTACTGAAGTTGAGAGTAAGCTTGTAACCATAATTCATAACAATCGTTGGCTGCGGTTGATGAAGATGTCTACACAACTTAACAACATTAGGAGCAATCTTTCTATACCAACAGGATCGCACAAGTTGGAACCTGCACCCTGTGGGCTAGTTCACTATCAAATCATGTTTTCAATTAATCTGTAGAACTTATTCAACAATTCAATAGTTAGGTAAAAATGACAATATGTCAGGTCAAGCTAAATTCGAATCCTGCTCAGGTTCAAGTGACACGTTTAATTTACGATATTTTCAAAAAGATAGCCTAGTGTTTGGTGCGCACAAAAAATAACCACATTGAATAAAACTCTCGTATTATTACTGCCAAAACTTGAGACCCTTGCGGTCAACAACTTTTCAAAAGGTAGTTGAGCTACTATGCGGGCTAAGTGGTCATTTTTCTTGATCTCAAAAGGTGAAATTATTCATCTTAGGCGCCTCCACACTTTGGCCCGATAGAGTTGTGAGGGGGATAAATCATGGTCTGATCTCAGCTAGCTTCTCATAAGGGTGACCCAACGCCGGTGCATACAAGGAGTCACCATATTAAATAAACTCTCACACTATCACTATCGAAACTCGAACATGAGATCTTGATCTCAACTTGTCCTCCTAATAAGAGCTAGCAAGTGGTCATTTTTCTAGCAATATGGACGTGTGTTATCTTGAAATTCAATATCAACAGAACATACACGAATTAAAACAGTAAAATAATAATAAATGAAAAAGTAAACTATAAAAAGGAGGTGGTAACGTGATCGATCACAGGAAAAGCAGCTTGTGATATACAAATGTCAGGGCTTTATTAGGCGAACGGCGTGCCACAGGCTACATAACAGCCCAATAAATAGGCAATTTACTTTCCCTACAGGGTCAAGCCTACATCCCCTATTAGGGTGGAGCTCGACGTTCCCTTCCCTGCCTACGCTAACGCTACCCCCATTCAATTGTTAGCTTATGCTTCCCAAAAGCATCTCATGAATCTCGATACCACCCTCCTCAAATTTAGTTTTAATGTGTTTTTCAGCACTTCCCTCACTTCAAGTATCGTTAATACATAGTTAAATTAAATACCGGTATTCAAGGCCTATATAGCAATCTAATCTTAGCATCAAAGGATTGGTCTATGATTGGTATGCTTCAAATTATGTTGTAGGCACCTTTCTAATTAGGGTATGTGTTATTTTTTTTAAATTTTAGAGTACAACGTAAACATTTTTTTAAATTTTAGACCAAGGAGCATGGGTTGAAATGTAAGGACAGGTCTTTGTTGGTATCATTCTGTGTGCGAAATCATCACCTGCCACGAAAGGAAAAGAAGGGACAGCCTTGGCTCTAGTCACCATCCCAAGTTATATTTATTTATCGCATGTGATGAAGAAGAACCAGCAAAGATTGGGGTCGCAGGCTCAGCATGTGTACCAGAGAGAAAAGGGTGAAGTCGAGTAAAAGAACAGAATCGGCATTTAAAAGCTTTGACGAATCATTCAAAAGATGTTTACCCAAACTGTGTCCCTCTTCCCGGATTCTGCTCTTTTCCTTTACTTCCCTTCTACTTATATAACTTGTGCATTCCCACGCGCCTTTATTTATTTCACATTGCTTGAACAGTAATGGAGTAATCTGTCCGTAGTACAATCATCTAGTTGACCTATGCCCGATAAGGCGTGTGCTTACGCGCCGAGAACTGAACTGAGTCAGCGAACTCTCGAACAAGACCAAACTTGCCAGTCTGCTGTCTCAAACTAACTGAAACCACGTAGAACGTGAATTTACCAAAGCGACCTCGGTCTAGGCTCTCTTTCCGATAACGCTGCAACACTCTGCCACAAGGAACAAGAATTCTCCGAAAAATATTTCTATAACTTCTGTACACGTTGTCCCTCTCCAGCCATGGTTTATAGATTATTGTAGACCCCTTATCTTAATGGCATTTACTGCATTGCCACTTACCTTCTCTCTATCTCTGTACCTCTCCTATCTGCATCAGTGTTATCTTCTGTTCTCTATGTGACTGTTGTTTTTACGTGCTTAAACTATTTCCAGAGCTCGTTCACCAAGGCATCGATCGAATTTAGGCTCAAGGGTCTCCCTTGTTTTTGTTTTTTATCGTCTGTATGTATTTTCTGGGTATCCCGTTTTTTACGCGGCTCATTTTCAAAATTTCGTCAACTTCGATGTTGGAATAGGGTGGTCTCCATTTCCAGGTTTGGTTTCCAACTTTGACGTTTGATACTTGACGTTGTTCTTACTTACTCCCCTGCGATTTTTTTACATTTCTTACGTTTTGAATTCTAAGATTCTTCTTAACCTGTTCTGCTCCTGTTTTTAGATTTTATTTTTCTCTCTCTTCCCTCAAGTTCCGTTATTCTCTGACTGGATGATGTGAGTAGTTTAAGGATAATGCTGTGTATACGTCTTGGTTTTATGGAACTATCGGTGACTTGTTTATAGAGAAAGGACAACTGGCTCTCTGTTTTCAACCCTGTAAGGCAAGACAAAGCATTTTGTATAGTGTTCTTGTAATGGGATGCATTTAAGGGTGCTAACTCTGTGTTACTGTTCTTCAGTTTTGGTGCATTTTGGTCAAGTTCATTGTCTTCAAGAAAAGTGTGGATATCTATTCCTTTCGCATTGTGCGCAAACTTGCATGTTTTTACTCGGCGGATACAGTTTATCTCGTACTATCGTTTTGGTTGCTTCTTGCTGTGCATTGCATTTTCATATTCTCTGTATCTTCAGTGATATTTTCATTGCAACAGGAACTTGTACGGTAGAATTATATTCTTCTGTTTTCGTCTTGAAGATATTTAGGTTTTCACCAAGTTTCTCAGTTCTATGGAATAATTTACTGTGTGGGAAGGAAGATTTCGTTCTAATACCAGAATGTTTGAATTATTTTTCGTTCAGGTAGGGATTGTTGCCTTTTTCTGTGGTTCCTGAAATTTGATTTTGTGGTGTGCAAGAGGGCTTCATTTGACGCTTGTTAGTGACATTGAAAAATGGCTGATGGGCGGCGGCATTCAGTTGATGTTCCTATCTCAAGGACTCTCATAGCACTGAGGAGAGTGAGGTCACTGAGGGATCCATCAACTAATTCTATGAGCAAATTTTCTGCTTTACTTGAAAATGTAAATTGGGAAACCAACTCCACAAATGGAATCTCACTCCGTTTCACTCATGGTTGCCAATGTGATGGTTCTGATCATAACTGTCTGTCAGCAACGAAAAACTTTCAAGCTAATGGATTACAGGATGATCAAGTTGATGACTTAGAATTTCCTTGCAATTTGGGAAAATCCAAGTTAATCTCATGCGAAAACCATAGTGAAGTAGATAATGTAGGTGATCCAACAGGGACCAAACTTGTTGAAGTTCTGGATAATTGTCGACTAGGTACTTGTGGAAACAAATCACTGAGCCAAAGATACAATGGCAATCATATGGAAGGTAAGGAGGGCTCTGCATGCATGACACCTATCATGAACTGCATGGAGAAGGTAGATACCGCTAGAGAACCAATTGCAGAATCACCACATGTAGACAACATTGACCTCTGTGTTTCAAGTCGGAAAGCCAGCTATTCAAACAAAATTGTATCAAGTGGGTTGTTGGGTAACGCCTTGAGTTGTACTGCCAGTCCATGTCTTTCTACAAGTGACGCTTTGTCGAGCTGTAGCATATCGTTATTTGCAAAGGAAGAGAATGATTTCATGTTTCAGGATGACGGTGGATGTGCAGTAAGCTGCTGTTGGGCAAGAACCCCAAAATTCCGAGTGTCGAATTCATATTGTAACATAGAAGGACATCCCTTGTTGTCCAGGGAAGTAGATGACTCGACTCAATATGGGCGGAGGAACTTGAAGCTTGTTGCAAAGGAACCTCCTAGGACTCTCAGTCAGAAATTCAGGCCAAAATCCTTTCATGAATTGGTAGGACAAACTGTGGTGACGGAGTCTCTTTTATGTGCTATTTCCAGAGGAAGGATAGCCTCTCTGTACCTCTTCCACGGTCCTCGTGGAACTGGGAAGACCTCTGCCTCCGGGATATTTGCAGCTGCATTAAATTGCCTATCACTCAGGGAGAATAAGCCATGTGGTCTGTGTCGGGAATGTGTTATGTTCTTTTCTGGAAGGAGCAAGGATGTGAAAGAAGTGGACTCTGTGAGAATCAACCGAGCTGAGAGGATAAGATCCCTTCTTAAAAATGCAGCAATTCCTCCACTCTCGTCACGTTTCAAGGTTTTCATAGTTGATGAGTGTCAATTGTTGCATGCGGATACATGGGCCACCTTTTTAAATAGCTTAGACAACCTTTCTCAACATGTTGTCTTTCTGCTGATAACTCCTGATCTGGATAAGTTGCCGAGAAGTGCAGTCACTAGATCTCAGAGGTATCATTTTCCGAAGATAAAGGATGATGAAATAGCAAGCAAATTGGGTAGCATCTGTGTCGAAGAGAGTCTTGAATTCGATCAACTTGCTTTAAACTTCATTGCAGCTAAATCTAATGGTTCTCTTAGAGATGCAGAAACAACGCTCGATCAACTTAGTTTGCTTGGTAAAAGGATCACACTTTCATTAGCCCATGAACTTGTAAGTAAATTTTTTGGTTCCTAAAAAATTCTTCCTGCACTTCTCAATCCCTAACTTTTTGAAGTTCCATTTGTCGTGCAGATTGGAGTTGCTTCTGATGATGAATTGCTTGATTTGCTCGATCTGGCTTTATCATCTGATACGTCAAAAACAGTTACGAGGGCCAGAGACTTGATGAGATCCAGGATTGATCCTATGCAACTTGTTTCACAGTTGGCCAATCTTATTATGGACATACTTGCTGGAAAATGCCAAGAAGAAAGCTCTGAAGTCCGAAGAAAATTCTCTCAAAGACATGCTTGTAAGCACTATATGATCAAAATATGTTAAAGTTTCATTCGCTGCCAGTAATTGTTGTATTGATGTCCCCATTTTTGTTTTATTCTGGACTGCATCTGCACTAGTATTCCATTGAAGGTTGTGCTATATCTCTCATCTTATAGTCTCTTACCCTACTGCAGTGAAAGTGGGATATTAAAATCAGTCTACTAAAGAAGTCTTTGTGATGGTTACTCAATTTTGATCCACCTCTAATGTATAAAGTTTGAAATTTCTGTGCCTTTCATCTTTTTCCCCCTATTTTGGTCAGAGCTTCTCATTTTTATCGTTATATCAGTCCCATCTCCGTGTTTGCAGCTTTTCTGTTAACATTTAGTTTTCAAGTTCCTGTTTTCTTCGATTGAAAAGACATTATATATATTTTAACCTTTTTTTACTTCCATCATGTAGTTTCTCTCTCATTTTGTAACATATATTTGTCATGGGGTTATATTTATGGTTCCAAGTGTCTATTTGATAGCCGAAGCAGATATGCACAGATTGAGTCTAGCCTTGAAAATACTTTCTGAAACTGAGAAACAACTGAGGATGTCAAAAAACCAAAGCACATGGCTCACTGTAGCTCTTCTACAGCTAAGCTCAATTGAGTATTCTTCCTTGGATGCAAGTGATTCCAAGTCTTCCCTGAGAAATGTTGATGATAGAGGTAAGGATGTACGCTTCAGTTGCTTTTAAATAGTGTAATGTTGTCTTCGTCCATTAAACTTGGAACTTTTGATAATAAACACCCGATTACTAAATGGATTAGATTTTAACATGCACAACAATGTGGACACAGATGGCAATCTTTGCAGAAGCTCATCTACAGGTGAGAGCTTGAAGCGTCTTATTCCTGGTTCATATGATGCACTTGGCTTTCAAGGGGATCCAAAATCAACTCTGGAATCAATATGGAAAAGAGCTACAGAATTCTGCCAGTCAAATTCACTTAAGAAGTTTCTCAGAAAACGAGGGAAACTTTCCTCTGTCCAAGTTGATAAAGGTACATGCAGAACTCTTTAATGGGGCTTACTTCAATTGATCCAAGACAAGCTAACTATAAAAATTGAGTAAGATTTCATTAATGCAGTGGTTTTAATTGGCAACTGAAAGTCTTGTTGACACCAACAGTTTTGTACTAGATTAATTCTAGTTTCTTTCAACTATGTGATTCGTTTCTTTTCAATCAATCAATTTAAAAGTGTCATATCTATACAGCAAAAATCAGTCTCGTCTATCATTTTCAGCTTTATTAGGAATATTTTGACATTTAGAAGGAAGCTATATCTTGCAAGAGATGACTGAGGTGCCACTAAAATTTCAGATTTGGCAATCGCTGAGTTGGAGTTCCAC
Organism: Erythroxylum tenue; assembly: GCA_027568955.1. Lineage (NCBI taxonomy): Eukaryota > Viridiplantae > Streptophyta > Magnoliopsida > Malpighiales > Erythroxylaceae > Erythroxylum > Erythroxylum tenue. The sequence continues at coordinate 28,705,492 of JAOSBM010000006.1, forward strand.
CATCCTGACTATGTGTCCAAGGCTGAAAAGTCATGGAAGCTGATTGCAAGTTCTCTGCAGGCTGTTTTGGGTTGTAATATAGAAATTCGTATGAATCTTGTGCTTTGTGCCCCTGCATCTAAGTGTGCCAAACTAAGGAAGCTATCTTTGAGTTTGTTCAGTTGTCCTCGTAGAATGTGCCAAAAGTCCCAACCGCAAATGGAATCTGGCACTGGTTCTGAGTGTTCTGACCATTTCTCTGAAAAGCCTATGATAAGGAATGATGCTATTGTTGCTTGTACATCCGATTGTGGCTCTAACATGTCGGGTAATATATATCACAGTACGGAAATGGTGAAGGCTTTGAGAAATAGTGAAGGAAACATTCTTCGCGTTAAAGATGATGCTTCAAAAACTCCCGCTTATGGACTTGATTTTGCTAAGGGAAGCAATCTTAGACATGAGATGTTCCGTGCTCAAGAGAAAGAGTATCAGCCACACTGCTTTCCAGGGACTCTGGGACTTCAAAAGAAGTGGCATTCTATAGCTAATGAAGGAGAGAAAAAGCTTGCTCTATCAGATTCAAGACAAAACTCTCTTCCAACATCCATCAGTTTGCATGATTCTGTACCTGTTAGCAATGACAACTGCACTAACTCGAAAAGCGAGCACGGGTGAGATTTTCTAGTAGACTTCTTTGTTCCTTTCCAGCCTTCTTCATTTCTATGAATTTTGCATTGAGAAATACATGTTAAGACCACGATTATTGTTCTTTCATAACGTGTAATCCTATTTCACACAGATTTTATGAGGACTTCTCCTCGTTGCCATGTCATTTTTACTCCTAACATTTGACTGTGTTATGAGGACGTGATTCCGTATTTGTTCTGGTTTTTCACATACATTTTGCTTTCACTATCAAGGCGCTTATTGGTCTTTTCTGCAGGTTAAGGGAGACTTCCGCTGCGCTGTGTTGGAAAAGCGACGCAATTCCTGCAAGCAAGGTAACAAGCTGTAACTAAGTGGAAAGTTCAGAAGAATAAGAAATCATTAACTGATAGCCTGATAACTTTCCCTTTCACATTGTAAAAGTTACTAAAGTTTTTCTATCAACTGTATATTGGATACTGAGAACACAATCAAACTATGCAAAAGTTGCTTGAATTTTACATTTTTTTACTATTCAAATGTTGTATCCAATATAATGAAGGTCAATCAACTTGCAGGATTGGGAGGTCATGCACCAAAAGAGATCACCATTAGTTAGATGGGCTCTTCCCTGTGCCACCGCAAATTAGTTCCCAGGGATCACGGCCATCGTGTGTGAACTGAAGCTACAAATTTGGTGGCTTCTTCACAATTTTGTACGTGTACATATTAAGTTTGCATGTGTGATCATGATTGCTCCATTTGAGCCCTCAAAGGACAGTGTAACCAGTAGTTTAAAGCAGATAATTGATTCAATTTTTGAGAAGATTAGTAAGTTAAAGTTTGTGTAAAGAAAATATAAATCATCAGTTATAGTATTAAATCATATATGCGTCGTTGATTATTTTTCCTTAAAATGTTTAAGTTGATTCTTGCCATTATTTATAGTCATATGCGTGATTAAACCTATAATTGATTAATCCTTAATATACGTGATTAAACCTAAAACACCCATATTTGAAAATCCTTAATCTCCATTGTTTATGTTATCTTTGTTATACTTCTTGCCTAATCTATTCTTGATGTGGGTAGATTTGTTTTGCATATGTATTACTAGAGTTCAGATTCTCTGTCCAATATTATGGTATCTTATTGTGTCCAATAAATCTCAGCCATTTATTTATGTGGGTTCTATACGAGTCCCGCGTGGGTCCCGTAAAATAAATGACTGAGATTTTATGAGACAGAATAAGACAGAATAATATTGGACAGAAGATCTAGACTCCTGCCTGAGTTCAGATCCTCTGTCTAATATTATGGTATCTTATTGTGTCCAATAAATCTCAGTCATTTATTTATGTGGGTTCTATATAGGTCTCGTATGGGTCTCACAAAATAAATGACTGAGATTTAATAAGATAGAATAAGACAGAGTAATATTGGACAGAAGATCTGAACTCGTATTACTGAACATGCCTTCCTAATATTATGTATTGCATTTAATGGCAGTTCTTAATGTTAGCATACTGCCTCCCCAATCTTGTGTATTGCGTTTGGTGGGAATTACGAGTAAATAACGACAGTTGCTTGTGTATGGATTAATGCTTTACTGAATATTTCTTTCTTGCAAGAAGTTGATAATTATTTCTTGTTGACTGATGGTATATAGCAAATGAAGTATGAACTTAAACTTGCTATGAATGAGAACAAAGAGCTGGATAAGATATTGATGACATATCTCATTGTTTCGATGTTGATGTGTATTTTCTCCACTATTGAATTCATAGGGGCTAAAGTGAGAAGAGCTTGTTTATAATATAAGGTTAATGTACTGAGAATGCTAGAATATTATTTCTAAGAATTCATATTTGTTGTATATAAAAATTGTTTAATATACAACAAATATGTAGATGCAATTAGAATCTACATAAAATATATTTAAAAAGGATCCAACCAGGTACATTCTCCTACATCAATTTTACAATGAGTTATTCATGTAATAAATACATAAATCAATAATTATATATGATAAATTCATATTATTATCAAATTAAACTCAATTCCACCTACTTCAAAAGGTTGTTTACTGGAAATTGATGAATGGGATTAAGATAAGATTGTTGTTGTTATTGGATCTTTATTAAGTATAATCTATTGTTCAGCAATCATATAACATCATAAGTTGTTACTAAAAAACATATATATTATAGATTAAAGTTAAATTATAAACCTTAGTTCCAACTTTATCTAAGAAAGTTGATTAAATTTGCAAATTCTCTTGTTATGACCATATTTGCCACATTTATCACATAATTGGAATTGTCCCTTTTATGATATTTATGAGGATTCTTCACTCTTTTTGGTTCAACCCTATCTTTTTGCCTATTTTGCTTAAGCCTACCATGCATAACTCTTTCTAATGGTGGATGAATCTCTTCATCAATGTTTAATGGCAAGATTTTTTGCCCTTTAATTGGTTGCAAGACATTCTCATAAACTTCAGTCATCCTCTCTCTACAATAAAACTCATCCACATATGTCTCTTGTTATTGCGTGGTATGGAATATGACACTAATGGCATAACTACAAGGATACTTATAGATTCCCATTCCCTTTAACTGTAGTTCTTCTCCCTCCCCTATTAAACATGTATATCATCACCATTAGTCACTTCATATTTCTTGTCCCCATTCCAAATGACTCCATTTCATTGCATTCAATTTATTCTTGTTCAATTTCTTAGCTGTTATGACTCCCTTGAATCTCTTAACTTGTTCCTTATAATCAGAACGCCTTTTCATTAACATGATTCTAATAGTCTCTAACACATTGACGATAGGGAGTTCTTTGGCCACTAAAAATCTAAGAGTTAAATGACTTGCTTATATTGTTGTCCACAATTGGAAAATTGGACTTAATACTCTAGAAACTCCTACTCCATATTTGCTTAGGATATTCAAGTAAGTCTTATACACATCTTGGTGCAAATTGGTTTAATTTGATGATTCTGACATCAAATTCTTGTGGGAACGTTGCCCACGCATAATTCCAAAAATACTTTTCTAAGATTCTTTAGTGAGTATCAAATCCAACATGTATAATCCTACTCTAATTATAAATGAATTATATATAGCGGGATGAGTACAGTTTAGTCCATAAGTTTGCTTGTATATCACATCTTCACCAATGAATAATGAATTAAATACAAAAATTCAAGAGTCTTTGAAAAGGTTGTAATAGGGCTTAGGCAAGATTTGAAAAAAAAAGGAACTTTTAAGTTTGTCAAATTGAAAGAAATATACAAACCCATTCACATGAGTTTTAACTAAAAAATGCTCCATAATTTTCTTTATTCAAGCCACTTAATTATAATAATGCAAGATTTTTCTCATCACTCCCTCTTTATTTTTCTTTTCTTTTTATCTTTTTTATTTTTATACCTATATATAAAGGGACCAAGAATATGCAACTTGAATCACTTCATTACAATTTTCATAATGATATTTTGAATCTCATACAAACAAGCTCATATAGTCCTTCAACATTAAAATTATGAGAAAAATCAACATAATTAATAAATATGTTGTGTAGTATGTTTCTTATGCATCCCTCGATCTCTCTCTCCTTTAAGGAACTGACCGAAAAGCTTATCTCCTTTAATGTAGCAAAAGGCTCAAGCCAAAGCCCAAGCACATGTTCCTTTATTGGCTCCAACCAAATCTCCAATACTAGCTAACAAGTAACTATATATGTTTAATTATCAACTTGCATTTGTAAAGTTTGTAAAGTTTCATGCCTTTGTAAAGTTTGAGATAAATCTCCAACGTAATACAAATACTGATTATAGAGAGGAAAGATGAAGAACAAATAATCGAAGACGGAGGAAACGCTTCATGTCAAGAGAGGAGAAATTACACAAAAGATTAACAAAATTACAAGATAAAAGAAAATATACATCTAACAAAAGAAGCTCAACAAAAGAAGAAATTGTTAGGAGATTAGAAATACAATTCTCTAAAATCAACCAAAGAGCAACAATAAAACATTCTTCAAGTTTAACCAGCAAATTAGAATGAGAATAAGAAACTCAATAAAGAAGCAAACACATACTCACGTGGAAAACCCTCTAGTATAGAGAAAAGTTCACATGCCAAACCGACAAGCAAACTTACTAAACTCAAATAAGGATTTACAAAGTTTAACCTCTCAGCCCACAAATACAGGTTGTTTCAAAAAGTTTCAGAGTTGAAACCAAAGTTGATATGTGAATGAACAAACTCTCAAAACAATCTTAAGAATAATAAAAAAGAGTGAGAATACTATACTACTTGCTCTTTCTGTGTTTTTCTTCACTTTTTGGTGTTTTGCCCTCTTACACATGCAAAACCTGTGTATCTTCTCTTTTATATCATGAAATAGGTATTTATGCATCGTATATAGTCACATACACTATAGTGTAAGTGATCATATTTCTTTAGCACCGCCTCATTTGTATATGTACAATGTTACAGAGAGCTATGTAAGTTATGAACACGAGTGTGTACATGACTGTGTAAATCTTCGCTCTTCATGTCCTTTTTCACATGGTTTCAGAGATTTACACAGTTGATAAATATGGCTATGTAAGTAGAGAACACGGGTGTGTGGCAGTCTACATAGGCGTGTCTTTCCAAAAAAGGCCTGATTAACCCATTATTCATCTTGTCTTCATTTGTTCGTCATTCCCACGAACCATAAAAGTGTCGATAAGGACTGAATGTCTCAAAAATATGGTCGGACAAACACAACAATCTCCCCGTCCAACCCAAATATGAGGAAGACACATTAAACTTCAATAGCTACTTGAGATACATCCCGACAAGCTTACTACAAAGCTCATGTTTATTTTCAGGAACTACTTAATTAACATATCAACACCATTCATGTCTGTATGAACTTTCTTCAACATCAATTATTGCTCTTCAATCACAGATCTCAACTAATGATATGTGAAATCTATGTGCTTTAGACCAGAATAATGTATAGTATTATTGCTCGAGTCAATAGCAAATTAACTATCATAAAATACTATATAGCCTTATTGCTTCACATTTAACTCTTAAAGGAACCTTTTTAGGCATAGCATCTCCTTACAAGCTTCCACTATAACTAAATACTCTGCTTCAGTCGTAGATATAGATACTTTTATAGCTTAGATTGCCATGAAATGGCTCCCTTTGCAAACTTGAACAGATAATAAGAAGTAGATTTTCTTCTATCAAGATCTCCAACTATATCTGCATCAGTGTAAACTTCTACCATCACCAAAACATAAACTCCACTTTGAATTTATTTCATGTATTTTTAAATCCATTAAATTACTTCCCAGTGAACCTTCCCTGGATTTGACAATAATCTACTCACTAACCTAACAACCTATGCAATATCTGGCCTTATACACCATTGCATATATCAAAGACCCTACTGTTGATGAGTATGGAAGAGAAGACATATCATCTTTTTCCTTTTTTATTGAGGGACATGCATGTTTACTCAGCTTGAAGTGAGGAGCCAATAGTGTGCTAACTAGCTTGGCGTGCTTTATATCGAACCTTTCTTGCACTCGTTCAATATACCTGTCTTGTGACAACCAAAGTTTCCTACTCTTCCGATCCGAGTTATCTCTATGCCTAAAATTTGCTTTGCAGGTCTCAAATCTTTCATTTCAAAAGAATTAGATAAATTCTCCTTCAACTTTTGGATTCTTCCAACATTTTGACACACAATTAGCATATCATCAACATATAGAAGAATGATGATGAAGTTCTCACATGTAAACTTCTTGAAGTACATATAAGCATTGACATAAGTTCACTTGTAATCATAATCCCTCGTAAAGGACTTGAACTTTCGATACCGTTACCTTAAAGCTTATTTCATCCCATATAAGCTTTTTTTCAACTTATAAAGTAGATTCTCTTTGCCTTTGGCTTTGAAACCTTCTGACTGCTCCATGTATATCTCCTCTTCCAAATCTCCATACAAGAAAGTAGTTTTAAGATCCAATTGATCAAGTTCAAGATCCAAGCAGGCAGTCAAACCCAATAATATTTGAATTGAGGTCATCTTAACCATTGATGCGAAGATTTCATCAAAATCAATGCTCTTATTTTTAATGAACCCTTTCACCACTAGCCTTCCCTTGTGTTTTACTAGTTTGTCACCATCTTTCTTTATCTTGAACACCCATTTATTTTTCAATGCCTTTTTGCCTTTTGGAAGCTTCACAAGCTCAGATGTATCATTCTTCTTCAGAAAGTATAATTGTAAGCCAGAGATCTTTGTCATCAAAAAATGCAACTTCTTGCATATTCTCAAGCTCACCCTTAGCAATAACTAACAGATATTCTGAACTTGGATATTTGTTAAAAGGCCTTTTCTCCCTTATAGGATTTCGAAGCTGTATTTCATTAACTATTGGATTCAAGTTGCTTCCCCTACTTATTATCCTCAACAACTTCATCTTTAGAATTCTCCGAATGTGATTTGTGTAGTTCATCATTACTATTTGTACCTAATTACCATCAATGTGTGTTTTGTTGCACACTTCACTCTTTCACCTAAGACTGCTCAATAGTGGTAGAGACTAGAGAAGAATTAATGGCGCTATATGATGAGTTATTATGTGTAACTTTATATTCACTCAGAAGAACTGCGTCTCTCATGTGCTCTTTGAATACCAAATTCCTGCTCCTGACAACTTTTTATTTCCCTAGGTCATAGAGTTTGAAGTTAAACTGATTACTACCATAGCCAACAAAGATGCAAGGTATTGCCTTTGAATCAAACTTCAATCTCTGATCCTTCGGTACATGTTTAAATATCTTACAGTTAAATACTCTCAGATGGTGATATATGGGATCTTTACCTATCCACGCTCTCTAAAAAATCTAATGGAACTGAAAGAGCTCCATTGATCAAATAGATTGCAGTTCAGACTACTTCACCTCAAAATGTCTTTGACATCTTGGACATTTTGAGCATGTAATGAACCTTCTCCACAATCTTTTTATTCATCCTCACAACAACACCATTATGTTGTGGAGTACTAGGTTCAGTCTTTTCATTTATAATGTAATGTGATACACGATATTCTTCAAATACCTTGGAAGTATACCCTCCTTCATTATTTGTTCACATACACTTCATCCTTCCTCTCTAACTTCCCTTTCTACCGTGACATGAAACTTTTAGAAAGTTTTAAATACTAACTCTTTGTTTTCAACATGTACACTTAAGTCTTCCTCAAAGCATCATCAATGAATGCGAAGTATTTGTTACCTCCTAGTGACCCTTCCTTAATTGGGCCACAAACAACTGAATGCACAAACTCTAATATCTTTGTCTTCCATGTAAATCTTTACTTGAAAGAGACTTTATGCTACTTTCCAACCAAACAATGATCACAATGATTAAACGATAATGTATTCTTAACTGGTAGGATAAGGGATTTACTAATCAGCAACTTTAATCCCTTCTCACTCATATGCCCTAATAATCGATGTCATAGATTTGGAGAAGTTTCATTTTCAACTGTGTATACTTCTCCACCATCATACACCTTTAAGTGTATCTTGTACAATGTACAATATAACTCTCCTCAAGCAACAATCATTCCTCTCTTAGAAATTTTCACTTCATATCCTTAAAATATGTTGGAATCCTTCTTGATCTAACACATTAGCTGATAACAGATTTAATCTTAAATATGGAATATGTCGTCCATCTCTCAAGGTTAGAAAGCAATTGAAATTTGTCTGAACTAGGATATAACTCATACCGTCAATCTTGGCCAAACTCTAATTGATGCTCCATAAGTCTTTGCTCTCATAGTTTGAGAAGTCCTTTTTTGGAATACAATGATATGATACTCCTATGTCAATCAGTCACTCAGAACTTGCAACACTGACATGAAAGCAATCACTTATTGCCTAAACTAGGGACTTCTCATCATCCATGCTCGAAGCAGTTGCGATTATACTCTTATCATCTTCATCATTCTGATGATCTTGTTTTTTTTATCCCTCTTCCATTTATAACAAAACGTCTTTATGTGTCCTGACTTATCGCAATAGTGACACATCTTCATGTCTTTGTCATCTCTGGACTTTAATTGGTTCTTAAACTTGTCACGCCATTTAGGACTCCTACTTTTGTCCTTTCCCCTACTTTCTGCCAAGAAAGCCTATACATTGTCAACTACTATCTTTTTTGCTTTTAATTTTTTCATTAAAACACGCTCTCTTTGATTACATCTAAAGAGAGCATGCCTTCAGGAACTGAATTGCTTATTATCACCACCAACATCTCCCAATTATCAAATAGCGAATTCAACATGAACAAGGCTTAAAGCTTGTCAACAAGAATCTTCTTCATTGTTGTAAGCTTGTTGATTATATATTAGAAATCACTTAGATGCTTCAATACGAATTTTCCAGCTTTCAACTTCAAATTTACAAACCTTTTAATCAGAGAGGTCTTGTTTTGGGTTGTCTTCCTTTCATAAAGTCCTAGATTTTTTCACACTTCAAAAAGATACGTTTCTTATGATTCAATGTTGAATATATTGATATCAATCTATTGTCAAATTATGCCAGAATTTTCTGCTTTATCTTCTCTTATTCTTTATCTAACATATTTTCAGGTTTTAAAGAAACATCATTCTTCACACCTTTGTTCACATCAATAGGATCAAAAAGATCCTTACAATACAGAAGATTCTCTATCATAGGCCTCCAAATAGAGTAATTTAATGACGCAACTTGAGGATAGAGTTGTTTTCACCTTCCATCACAACGACTTAAATAACACTTGTTAGGAGACAAGAAATACAACTTATTAAATCAACCAAAGAGCAACAACAAAATACTTTTCAAGTTTAACCAACAAATTAGGACGAGAATAAGAAACTCAATAAATAAGAAAATGTCATGATTTATGTGAAAAATTCTCCAGTGTAGAGGGAAAAACTGCACGTCAAACTGACAAGTAAATTCACTAAATTCAAAATAGGGATTTATTAAGTTTAATATCTCATCTTACAAGTTATCTAAAGAAATTTTAAGATTGAAACGAAAGTTGATAAATAAATCAACAAACTCTCAAACCAGTAGTAAAGTAGGATTTGGCATTTGGTCCTTGCCCTTGAAGAATAAAATCACGATGAATCGGTGATGACGCTGAAAGGGGTAATTTTCTTTTCCTAGATGTGAACTGATGACTTTTTATCCGGAATCCCTGTTACATCAACATTTCGCGTTTGTTGGATATCACTTGATTTAGCTTCTATTCATATTGCTATCTCAGGAAAACAGTTCAGGATTACAGCTACTGTTTCTCGTTGGGACGGTTCCAAATCTTGGATGCTATGAACTGTGAAAGTGATAAAATGATGAACACCATAAGAGATGTTTATATCTGTTTGTCTATTCATTGAAAAGTGTCTCAATCCAATTCTCACATGACTTCCGCTGTCTAGAACCTCCTGATTCCTGAAACTCACAACTTCTGTTTCTGATATTATCAGGGATCTTACTGTTTTAATATGTTTCATTTTAATCTCTTTCGTTGAAATGTCTGACAGACATAATTGCGTAATTTCTTTGAAAATCTTCAAGTTCTCCTATCACTTCCATTCCCTGGCTATTGTTCTAGTCATCAAGCTGTACTTACTGAAGTAAGAAAACCCACATCAGCCACTCATTAAGGAATCCATTTCCACAAGATTGTTGCCGACTGAAATTCATGTCACTGTAAACTCAAGCATGTATTTCATACAGAACATAACGTATAAAATACATACATTATAACAACATATAAACCATATATATATGTTAAGCAAAGCAGCGGAAAGTATAACCGAAACCAATACCTCCAGCCATTGCCTTTCCTCTTGAGATCTGAATGTGTCTATGGAGGTTGGAGCTTATGTCCTCTTCCAGAGCAGCTCGATGGTGTAAACTAACTGAAGCCTTGGCGAGGACAGGGACTAACCGACGTAACGTTATAAACCCAACATGTACTCAAGTTTCTCTGGCCATCACAGAGAAGGTGAGTCGGGTAGATAGGCAACAACCGATAGTGGGTAAGGTAAACCTTTTTTAAATGGACCACACTTCATAATAATGAGAATAAAACTTACATTCTCCCACTTGGTCCATTTAACCCAACACCACATATAACAAGAAATCAAATATATGAAT
>JAOSBM010000006.1:28757459-28781847 GCA_027568955.1 Erythroxylum tenue
CAACAAAATTCCATTAAAAATCAAACACAAAATCAAAAACATACACCCAAAACAATCGGGTCTTCGGTGAGGGTCGGCCGTGGGGTGTTTCTGCGGTGGTCGTGTGTTGCGTCGACGAGGAGGAGGACGGAGGAGCAGGCGGCAAGGAGCGAGGAGCAGATCCGACGACGGCGAGACCAGATCCGACGACGGCGAGACCAGCGGCGACGAGAGGGAGGAGCAGCGGGCCAGCTGCGACGAGAGAGAGGAGAGAAACCGAAGAAGAAAGAAGAAGCAGAAGAAGAAGGTCGGGTGGGTGGGGGGATGCGGGTAGATTTTTAGGTTTTAATTTTTTTATTTTCAATTTCGTCCCTGCCCTTTTTGTTTTTTGCGAAACGGTCCCTAAAATTTCGGTATTGACTATACCGGCCGGTACCGACCGAAATCGTCCGGTACCGATCGGAATCAACACCCGGTATTTCTAAGCCCGTTTCGGTACTGGTTTCCGGCCGGAACGGAATGGAATTCGTTTCATTGGGAAAGACAAAATAAGGATAAAATAATCCCTAATTTTCAATCATTTCAATCTTTTATTACCTTAGACAAAGTGTGATTCAAATTGTTCAGTGACTATAATCAATCCTTGTGGGAATGATATCTTTTATACTGTAAGTTATGATCTATATATTTGCAGTATGAAAGTTTTTTATATAAAATTATCAATAGTTATTGACACTAATTCTCAAAAATAGACCAAAGACAAGTTCTACCTAATAAAGATGACAATTTGATGTATCTTAAGTTAATATTCACTTCCTATCTTTAGATTGGTACTTGATATAATAGCAAGTAATTGCAATCATTAAACCAATGCGTAAGTTTTAGTGTTGTCGATTAAAAAATTAGGAGTACAATTTCACGTTAGGTTGTTGCAAATTGTAAAGAAGAAATTAGATCAAAAGATAGGCTCAATGATCATCCTTACAATTATAAATATAGATTACACTTTATCGACACCCATATTATAAAATTGTTATGTTTTTCATCCATAATTAGAACATGTTATATTAAAACCATAACATGTGGCTCTTTATGATTTGGTTATATTCTTCACATTGTTACAAGTTCAAAACTTTATAATAAAGTAATGAAGATTAGTCATTGCTACTTTAAAAGGATGTACAACTAGAAGCTCCAATTAGTAAGTATTAGCTAATCAAATTCACCAGCAAATGTAAGTCCATATATTTGTAAAACAAGTAATCCATACATACACAAATAGAACACAAGAATCCATGACAAAAACTTATTTAATACAATTATCATACCATGCTAAGAGTTATAGTCCTAACAAGTAATTAGCAATACAAAAATAGGAAATACTCTTATATGAGCCAATGATAGTTTAACCTACACATTAATCTATTGGGGATTATATGCAAATCAACATATGGAGGAGAAATGTGTTAGGATTAGGGTGTGGAAGAAGGAGGAAAAGGATGACTTTAGCATCAAATAAGGAGGAGACTCTAGTGTCGAAGAAGGAGGAGATTTCATAGTCGAGGAAGTGATTTTATATTGTGTAAGATATTTGGGGTTAATCTGATTTTAAATTTAACTAGTGTTAAATAAGACTAATTAGAAATTATAAACAATTTACATGAATGAGATTCACTTTCACATGAAATTGTGATTCACATTAAAAAATAAAAAATAAAAATTATCATGTGAACATTATCGTAACACTTAACTAACGAACATCTATCTTATTAAGAATTCTATCAATTTAGGATTAAATTTTAATAATTTTAAAATATTAAGATTCTTTTTATACACTCCAAAATGTTAATTATTTATTTATAATTTAGTACAAACATAAAAAAGTACCTTTTGTTAATTAGTTTAAATAAACGAGTATGAAAAAAATTTAATTAGTATCTTTTTAAAAGAATAACTAATTAGCATATCCTATTAACTAAAAGTCTAGTACCCAAAAAAAAAATCTTTTTAAGAGTGATTGCATGCCAACATCTAAATTCATTTGGCAATACCTGACGTAAAGTATGCATAAATGCCAAAAAATGTGTGAGAACAAAAGTTGAAATGTATAGATTATGAACATTCAGAGAGCTCTGAAGAACACACCAAAGCATACCCTAAAAGCTTCCGGATATGAGTTAAGACTTTTATCGAACCCGGAATGCTGAATTGGGTTTGCACCATTTCATTTCGGCCACTGGTTGGATTTTAATGGGCCATAACTTCTCACGGCCTTGTAAGGCCCAATTACAATCTATATTAAATAAATAAATTAAAATATATACAAAAGGGGAAAAAAAAAGAAAAACCCGCCGCTAATATTAATAAAACTATCGAATGTATAGGAATTTGATAATTATGTATTTTAAATAAATTATTTAATAATTTAGAGAGTCAAAGCTAATAAATAATTTAGTTTAATTAATATTTTAAAATTTTAAAATAATAATTATCTTCTTCAGAGTTTTTAGGTTACTAGTGGACCACCTAAGAGGGAACCCAGTGATGATGAGGACTGTGGAAGTTTGCAGCTGGGATGGAATCTAAGCTAATCATTTAATGAGACATCAGAATCTCCTTTAGTAATTAGAATCATAAGGCAAGAGTCACTCGCGACTAATAAATAAATAGCACAATAAGACATCTTTCCGTGTAGTTAAGAAAAAATAAATAATAATCTTACACGCAAGTGAAATAGTAAGGGGCTCTTTTAGTTTAAGTGAGGTTATGAGTTTGAACTCTCCTCATATATGCTGTTTAAAATTTAAGGCTAAAATTTTATCTCCTACAAGGGACCTATCCGACTCGAGCTAAGCATAGTCTAGGTATAGATATGTTAAAGATATCTTATTATATTTGAGACTCTCTTTAAACACCTCCCAGGCAAAAAAACAAAATTTATCTAAAGCACTTACTGAAATGCTTGTGTGTATTTTATGTAACCTTAAATTTACTTTAAATAATAATAAGATAAAGATGCATACAATTTCGAATAATAAATAATAATTTTTTTTATTTTTTATAAATAAAGTAAATTACAAAAGCAGTCCTTTTATAAAATAAAAATATATATAAAATATAAAAGAGAAGTGGGCACATGTGTCACTATTGAATGTGACAATGAGAGAGATCATCATACACAGTGTTATCTACCGACTAACGCCTCAACTACCTTACTAAACTTCAATTTCTTTATCCGTCCACACCTCACCGACCCCGATTTAGAAAATTGTCATCATTAAGTCGTTCGATCAGTTATGCCGTCTTTTTTTTTTCTTCTTTTTAATTCACAAATTGGCATAGATTAATTCATCCACGTATTAATAAATTTTTATTAAATAAAATAAAAAACCTTAATTAGTATAAACACAATGATATATAATTAAATATACTTTTTGTTTTAAAATATATAAATTTAAAATGCCAAATCATCTGAACTCTAAACTGTAGTTTGATGGACATTTTCATAAGTTACAATAAGCACTTGGATTAAAGTTATTTTTATGTACCTTTCAAAAAAAAGTTATTTTTATGTAGGCATAGATCTTATGTACACAAATAAAGGTCCCACTCTCACGTGTGCTTGGCCCACGTTTTCGTCTTTTCTCTAACCACTTATAAGCAAAACGCAAAACACAACACTATCATGTGGTCCGGTGCCGATAGGTACATGTGTTCACATAATATAAGGTTTTATTAATGTCGCCGACCGTTTTAAGTTGTACAATGTTTGTCACTAGTACTTATAAAATACATTTGGTTGACATTATCTCGTACTCAAGCATTGATTCCGTCCCGCAGGAACTCTTTTTTTTTTTTTGGTTACATAGGAAAAAATAACACAAAAATTACAACACTAGGTTAACGCCCGAGGGTACACGACGTCGTGCGCATCGTGGTGAAGAAGCTCTCGGATGTCCTGAGAGAGCTCTTGGAGGATATGCATGCCGGGACTTAATCGGCCCGCGAGATGAGCGAGACTGTCTGCACACTGATTCCCTTCCCGATAAACATGCTGGAGATGACACGACCACTCTCGGTGCAGCAACTGCTGGATACCTGTCACCAAAAAAGAAACGTCTGTCAGTAGTAGGGGTGGATCAGAGAGAAGGTTAATGACCTCGAGAGAGTCCGTCTCGAGCACCACCCCGCGAAACCCGAGATTCCATGCCAGAGTAAGACTGGAAAGCACCCCCTATAACTCGGCTAATAACGGAGACCCCCGCTCTAGATAGTGCTGAAACCCCCCTTTTCAGTCCCCATTCCAGTTCCAAATAAGCCCCCCAGCGGAAACCGTCTGAGCGCCCGAGTGTAGCGCGCCATCAGTGTTGACTTTCACCCACCTGAAAGCAGGCTTAGTCCACCTCACGAGGGCCCCTACTGGTAAGCTCTGCGGGGGGAACAGGGTCCCGCAGGAACTCTTTAAGATATCTTGAGAAATGGAGGACGTAATCTTTATTTATTTATTATGGAATATATACGTCTTTCTTCATTCTCTTTTTGTTCCTTATTAATAAGTAGAAATAAAACACTTGTTTGGTTTGCCGTTTTGGTTTAAATTTGGTTTTTATCAATTGGGTTCTAGCTCGTTTTGTGAGGAATTTGAGGATAATATTGATCAATAATTCTTTTTAAATGGAGACGATTTGTAATTTTTCATATATTACACAAATTGTAATAATTGTAAGTAATTATATTTTAAATAAATTATTTTACAGTTCAAGACAAATATTTAATCTAATTAATTATAGTAAGTTCAATGAGTGTTTATAAGAATGACAAATAAGTTTGACAACAGATTGAATCGAGCTCACTTGTTTTTCTTAATCTTAAAGTGTGTTTATGCTTCTAAAATCTATTTGTAAGGAATTGCAAAAAATCATGAACTCCTTCTGGTGGGGTAAGAAAAAGGAAGGGGGGAAAAGTATTCACTAGTTGTCATGGGAACGAATGTGTGATAGTAAAGCAGATGGTGGCATGGGTTTTAGGGATTTAATGTGCTTTAATTTATCAATTCTTGCTAAGCAAGGTTGGAGACTACTTACATAATCCAATACTCTCTTTTTTCGGGTGTTCAAGGCTAAAAATTTTCATAGAGGGAACTACATGAATGCTGGTTTGGGATTTAACCCAAGTTTCACATGGAGAGGTATCTTGCAAACAAAAGAATTGCTTCAGTTAGGTGTCAGAATTCGGATTGGAGATGGGGAGTCAACCAACTTCTGGTTGGATCCTTGGATACCTAGGGACTCGAATTTTCAATTGGTTGCAGGAACAGGGGATAGGGATTGTAATCCGATGGCCCATGCATTTCTTAATTGGGATAATAGATGCTGGTATGTGGAGAAGCTTAAAGAGGTGTGTTGTGAGGAGGATTTGAATTATATTTTGACAATTCTGTTAGGTTTGAGGAGAAGACCAGATAAATGGTTATAGCACTATGATAAGAGGGGTACTTACACTGTCAAGTCTGGTTATTACCAAGCTCTTATGTTGAAGAAGGGTCTTTATGATGAGTGAGAAAATATATGGAAGTTTTTGTGGAACTTAAAAATCCCTCGTAAAGTTAAAGCTTTCATGTGGAGACTTTTAAGGGATATTCTTCCTACCAAAGAGCGAATATTTAAAAGAGGAATAGATATTGACTTAAGTTGTGGCCACTGTGGCGGTAATAAAGACTGCTTCTATGTTTTTGTGGGCTGCTATGTAGCGAGAGAGGTTTGGAATGAATTTGGATTGAATTTTAGCTCTTTTGGGTTGACTATCTTTACTTATGTCTGCAATGCTTCTAAGGTTGTCCCTGTTGATATAATGAGGAATGCTTGCATGGTCTTATGGCAGATATGGTGAAGCAGAAACAAATTTGTTTGGGAAGCCAAGCTCATGCCTTGCTCGCAAGTTCTAAGGAAGGAAACTTTGTTTCTTCAGGCTTGGACAACAGCACGAGGTCTTTATACTTCGATTTCTACTGTCTCCAGCAGTCCTGGCAGCTCTTCTCAGTCGGATGGCATTATCACTTGGGATCCAAATACAGGAACTTCATTGCAGTGGAGTTGCTTCGTAGATGCAGTAACTTTTCCCTACGTCAATAAAAGTGGTTATGGAGTCGTGGTTAAAAACAGTGCAGGAAATGTGGAGTTTGCTCTCTCAAGTCTGTATTCTGGTGTGTTTGAACCCAAGATAGCAGAAGCTCTCGCTTGTTGTTCTCTTCTATCCTGGGTTGATTTGCATATTCTTGGACCGTGTTCTATTGCAGTGGATGCTCAGAAAGTCTATTACTCTCTTCAATCATCTATGTAAGGCTCATCTGATTTTGGTAAAATTATAAATGATTGCTTAGGTATTCTCAAGCGTAAAACTGGTGTTTCAGTGCACTGGATTAGTAGGCACTGCAATGTCGAAGCTCACGAGTTAGCTGGACATTCTCATTTGTATGCCCCTTTTATGATTTGGGATTATTATCCTACCTTTTCTTAATAAAAGGTCTAGTTTTAAATAAAAAAAAGGTTCTGTTGAATTCGAACAACTTAAAATTTAATAGTATTTGGATCAAAACAATATTATTTTAATATAATTTAACAAAAAGATATTATAGTAATTAATTAAACCTGAGATCAAGTTTAAATTAATATGTCTAGTTATACAAATTTGATACTAAAAGAATTATTTCCAACATATATTATCCAATCTAAAGATTTAAACCATACTCAGACATTTAATTAAATTTATATTGTGGTTGATAATATTATGTTATATATTATTAAATAATAAAAGATGAGTTTTAAAATAATTGATAAAATTATTCATTTGTGACTAGTAGGTCACATATTTAAATTATAGAAACAGTCTTTTGTGAAATAATATAAAGAGAATATTGCATACATTAATGACTTGTGTTTGTGTTATATTTTTAAATAATACTAATATCACCATCAATTAAAAAAAAGTTAGCGACGTATACCAATTCCTAATAAATGAGTCATCAAGTTAACTTATGTAACATCAGACAATCCAAACCTCTTAAATGCTAGTGTAATTTTAAAAGATTAAATAAATATGTAATTTACATTTCAATATTTCATAAAAGATATAAATAAACCCGTACAGTTATTTTTAATAATAAATTTATACATTATTCAAAACTTAATGAATATCATTTAATATTATTAAAGTACAATAATATAAAAATAAATTCTTATCGTTATCAATTTAAGAATATTAGGGTATAAAGAAATATTAAAAATAATGATAAGAATTTGTTTAATGTTTATAAAATATTAAAATATAAATCTGGCCGTAGTATCCAAAAAAATAACACCTGAAATTGACCTCTCGATGTTTTCACGGGTGAATAACGAAAGACGGGATAACAGCCCACCGATGCATCTTAGACTTTCAAGTACGACAATGATTGGGAAAGTCCTTACAATTATTGTCTGCAAAAAAGGGTTGACACTTGCGAATGACAAACAACCGTTGGGGGGGCACTCGACTTTTTGGCTTTTAACACTCCACTTCCACCGCCGTCACCGGTGGTTGGTTCCGCCGTTGCTTAGACCACACCTATTGGCCCGAGCTATGCACCGACTTCCTTAATAGCATGAGACGACAGTGCTTGACGTGGCACCGTTTGATTGGTTTCCATGTGGACTCCGTTTGACTGTAGTCAAAGTCAAACTCCGAAGGTGAAATTACTCAAATCGGTGAAGGGTGAAAACAGTGGACCATAACATTGAAAGTACAAGGGCAGAATGATAAATATATAAAGATCAAAGAAGGGACCGAACTGCAAAAAAACAGCCTATCAATTATCAATTGATCCTTGGGAAAATGAATGGCGAAAACTGTAATATAGTAACAAAAGCAATGGCATTTCCGAAAGCTTCCAGAACGCAGGAAAAAGAAACTCTCCACATATCATTAATCCATACCTCCACTCCACTGTCTCTTCAATATTTTTAGGCTCTCTGTAATAAACAGAGCACTCAGGACAGAGAGACCGGACCAGAAAAAGAAAATATAAAGAACACATAAAATAATAACAATGTAAGCAGAAACCAAGCAGAGAATCTGATCAGTCATTTCTCTTCTTCAAGTCTCTGTTTCTCTGTTTTCTTTCTCTAGAAATGGACTTCTCTGTGTTAGAGAGAGGAAACTAGAGTTTGGAATCTCTGCTTAGAGGATGGCATCATCCGGCGGGTTAGCGACGGAGGTGCCTTCGCAGGAGGTGTTTCAGTGGCTGAAGAGCTTGCCTGTAGCGCCGGAGTACCACCCAACTGCGGCGGAATTTCAAGATCCAATTGCCTACATTTTCAAAATCGAGAAAGAAGCTTCAAAGTATGGAATCTGCAAAATCGTGCCTCCCGTTCTGGCTTCTCCGAAGAAGACAGCGATTGCTAACTTAAGCCGGTCGCTTGCCGCGAGGAATGGTGAGAAATCGCCACCGACATTCACAACTCGGCAGCAGCAGATCGGTTTCTGTCCTCGGAGGCCGAGGCCGGTTCGGAGGCCGGTTTGGCAGAGCGGCGAGTACTATACTTTTCAGGAATTTGAAGCGAAGGCCAAAGCATTTGAGAAAATTTACTTGAAGAAGTACTCGAAGAAGGTGCTCTCTCCTCTGGAGATCGAAACCCTGTACTGGAAGGCCACTGTGGACAAGCCGTTTTCGGTTGAGTACGCAAACGACATGGCGGGTTCGGCTTTTTCGATGAATAAGAGTAAAGAAGGAGGTTCCGTGGAGGGTTTGACTGTGGGAGAAACAGAGTGGAATATGAGGAGTGTTTCTAGGGCAAAAGGTTCATTGCTGAGGTTCATGAAAGAGGAGATTCCTGGGGTTACTTCTCCTATGTTGTATATAGCTATGATGTTCAGTTGGTTTGCGTGGCATGTGGAGGATCATGATTTGCATAGCCTGAATTACTTGCATATGGGGGCTGGTAAGACTTGGTATGGCGTGCCTAAAGAGGCTGCTGTTGCCTTCGAGGAAGTGGTTCGTGTTCATGGTTATGGAGAAGAGATCAATCCTCTTGGTGACTCACTTGTTATTAGCCTCCCCTGTTTTTCGGTTTGTCCTGGTTTGATAAATTGTTGCCGTTGTTTTATTTGACGGGTGATTAAAGGATGTTTCTATGAAAATGGTGGCAACTGAACGAATCTGAGTAACTGGTATAAGTTCTATGAGATTCATTGTTGAATAATGTGAGTGAGTTGCCAGGAAGGTGGGAATGAGTGATTTTCGTGGATTCTTGGTAATTTATATTGGATTCAACTACTGAATTCTTATAATTGAGCTCCTTGGTGTGGCATGCATTGAGCAGATGTATATGCACACTTGTGTAGGGCTTTGTATCATTTTGTGAGCCAGGAGAAAGATGTGGAACATAGTTGGCTGACCATTGACCTAAGAATTCTTGTAGATTTAATGGCCCATTATGTGGTGCCTACTTGGTGGTTCCTAGGATAATCTTTCCTGTTTGATCTGTTGTATCTCTGATAGTTATAATAGCTAGTAGCTACTGATGTGTGGGTAACTCAGCATTGAGCTTTCCAACCTGGGTTCAGCTACCCTTCCCCATCCCTAGGCCTAGGTGCCCCCCTAAGACCAAAAGTAACAAAAATTATGATAGCAACTTTGGCTGTCACTTGTGGTGAACTGTTAGAGAAGGGGTCTTAGTTCTGGATCCTCATTTTTTAAGCGGAGATCTTTCTTATGGAGAAAATACTTTGCTTCTGCTTATTTATATGTACAATAGTGTTACTAAGTTCATTTATACTCCAACATATTCAACTAACTACAAATTTTGTTTCCTTTCCAGTTACATTTGCTGTTCTCGGTGAGAAGACTACGATTATTTCACCCGAAGTATTTATTAATGCAGGTGTACCCTGCTGCAGGTACCTTGTTCATCTCAGTTTATTCGGTCCCTAATCCTCTCTTTCAGCTTCTGCTTTTCTGTAATTAATGGGTAACTCATTCATTATAGTCCTTGAAAATAACACACTATTGGTTGGGAAGTTGCTCTTATGTGTTATAGTTGCAAGAAAATGGGTGAAATGGATTCAAAGGCCTATTATTTCATGCTACAATCTCTCTTTGCTCCCTGGGGGGTGATAATATGTGTTAACCTTGAAGATGATCATTGTAATTGATATCTATATATTCTAATCCTTCCATCTACTAACATCAGGTTAGTTCAAAACGCTGGGGAGTTTGTTGTCACTTTCCCTAGAGCCTATCATTCAGGTTTCAGTCATGGTAATAATACCTATGAATCTCACCTTTTTTTTCTTTTTATTGGAATATTGGAGATTTATTTGTGAATATGCTAATGTTTTCTATGGTTTTAATTTTCAGGATTTAACTGTGCTGAGGCGGCTAACATTGCAACCCCTAAATGGTTGAGAGTTGCTAAAGAAGCAGCTATCCGAAGAGCATCAATTAATTACCCTCCAATGGTGTCTCATTTCCAGTTACTTTATGATCTTGCTCTGGAATTTTGTACAAGGTATAGTGCATCATTTTTTCCACTTTATTTTAATTGGTGAACCAATGGTTAATCAGCTTTTTCTACTTTTTTTTATTACTAATAGTAATAACATTTTATTTAGTACCTTGCTTCTTGTTTTCCTAGACATTCCCCCTTTTCAATAAGGACTTTGTTTCCACCTAAAACTTAGTAGAGATTGTTCAAATATTGTTTTTGTTTCTTATGTTAAGTTGAATAGTATTCCAATCCCTTACTCATGGCAAATTTTTTTCCTGAATTTCCTGTCCTACTTTAATTCTATGAAAGATGTCATGTTTTTGTGTGATTAGAATTTGTGTATGCTTCACTTTTACTTGTTTTAACACCTTATTCTCTGCTATTTTTAAACTTGATATTTCAACTGACTTTTCATTTTAGGCTTAACTGGGAAGAGAAGTTCCTCCTGGAATGCATTTCCAGCTAAAACTTAGTAGAGATTGTTCAAATATTGTTATGTAATCAAAGTTGAAATCCATTGAATATTCCCACCTCTTCCTCACGGCAGAATCTTTTCTGGAGTGTAGTTCCTATACTATTTTTATGAAAGATGTCATGTTTTTGTGTGATTGGAATTTGTGTGTGCCTCATTTTTCCATCTTAACACCTTATTTTTCACTACTTTTTAGCCTGATATTTGAACTGACTTGAAGCTTAGCATGGAAGACAAGTTCTTCCTGAATTCATTAAAAACTTTACATACTTGAGCGACTTAAGTAGCTACATGAAATTAATGATAGATCACTCCTTATTCTAATTTTCAACTTGCAGAATACCTGTATGCATCAATCTAAAGCCTCGCAGTTCTAGACTGAAAGATAAGCAGAAGGGTGAAGGTGAAACACTGGTTAAAGAGCAATTTGTGCAGAATGTTATTAAGAACAATGACCTGCTTCATATTCTTGGAAGAGGATGTTCAGTTGTACTGCTTCCTCAAAGTTCTTCTGACATTTCTGTTTGTTCAACTTTACGTGTTGGGTCACAACTAAGATTGAATCCCTCCTTTGGGTTATACAGCCATAAACAGTTTGTAAAATCTGCAAAAAGTTCTATTTCTGATGAGATCTTGTGGGACGGTGAGCATGGAATGGATCGAGTAAACGAATTGTTTTCCTTGAAAGGAAAGTTTGCTGCTTCGTGTGAAAGGAACTACTTTTCCCCATCAAATGGAAGGGACAACAGTGAGACGCACACTACCAGTGGAGACAGTGAAAGAACTGGTATACACAGTGATAAGTTGTCCGATCAGAGACTGTTTTCATGTGTCACTTGCGGAATCTTGAGCTTTGACTGTGTTGCTATTATCCGACCAAGAGAAGCAGCTGCTAAATACCTCATGTCAGCTGATTGTAGTTTCTTCAATGATTGGATTGTTGGTTCTGGAGTAACTAGTGATGGGCTCGCAGTTGCCAGTGATAATGCAAATGCTTCTGAGCAGAAATCTTCAACAAGTAGGTTACATGAAGAATTCTGATCTTTTCTTGCATTTGTTACATTATAACATGATATATTAGATGTCAATAACCATAGCAAACTTTCTATGCTGGATTTGGCCGAGTCACTAAGAAATGGTGTGCATTTTTTGCATAACATCAAAGACTCAACAGCATCATTGTTACTGATATCAAAACTCACTAGGTTCCTGCATACTACGAGTTGGAACCCATTTGATTAGAGCGTATTGGTGTGAGGCTCCTGCTTTCATTAAACTACTTGACCACAGTATTTGCAGGTCTTTTATCATCATAGCCGCTCTTAGATTTAATCTGCATGTTTTTGTCATCATTTCATCCAGAAACTTCCTTTCTTTCTGTAATTTCTGTTGTTGATTTTATGTGCATTTTAGTGATTTCCTTACCGGGACTAATTTTGAAAAACACATTTCCTCCTCTAAATCCCAGGATCAGTGGAAAAGCATATAACAAATGGTTTATATGATGCTCCTGTTCAGTGTACTAATTACCAAGTTCAGGTGACAAATCAAAGTGTTGGAGCTCCTTTTGATTCTGGAACAAAGAAAGAGGCTTCTGCACTTGGCCTTTTAGCTTTGAACTATGCTAACTCTTCAGACTCGGAGGACGGTCAGACTGAAATAAATGTATCTAATGATGATGATGAAGTTAATACGATGCCGTGTTCATTAGAAAGTAAATTTCAGGGTCAAAACTCTGCTATGACTTCCTTCAAGCAAGACTTTGTTGAAGGCGTCAGTTGTAGGGTACCATTATCGCATTCTAGACTTGATTATGGGGATGAGATTACTTTACAAATTCATGATTGCCATGCTGGTCATAAATTGACAAAACTCAAGGATAGAAATAACCAAACTCCAGAGTGTTCTGCAGAGTTTGAAACTGGTAGTCTTGTTTGCACAGAGACAAATGGTTTCGAGTGTAAATTAAAGGATTCAATGCCACATAAATCGGAGAATTCTTCCCCAGTGGTCTCCTACAGTGAAAAAACAAAGGTTGGCCAGCCCATTATACCAAAGGAGCAAGTAGATGCATCATTTGGCCACAGATCTGATGAAGATTCTTCTCGAATGCATGTCTTCTGCCTTGAACATGCTGTAGAAGTGGAACAGCAATTACGTCCAATTGGAGGAGTGCATATAATGCTACTCTGTCATCCAGGTATGTTGCAATATTTCTAATTTTTATTTGATAATAATGGATTTATCATTCTAAAGTTTTACTTTTACATGAATAAGTGAAAATAGTTCCTTTCTTCTGAAACATCTTGCTAACTAGATGTTTTTACATTAAATTTTAATTTAATTTAAAATATTAATATAATTGTAAAGAGTAATATTAAAAGTTGTTAATTCTACAGTTCATACTTTATTAACCGTCTTGGTCTACTATTCGTTTTTGTACTTCAAATAGATGCAAATTTGAAAATATCTTTGATCACGAGTGACATATGGGCTTAAAATGCTAGTAAAGAGGAAGGGTTGTGTATGGTTATGATGAGAGTAGGCTGTTTAATTGGCTTTTTCATGTTAAGTTACTCTTTAGAAGGAAAAATTTTGGTTCTTCCATGTTGCATATAGACAGGAAAAGGCCTTTATGATTTGATAATCAATAGTATCTCATTAATTTGTCAGATAATATTTAGTAAACTCAACCAATTCATAATACAATCAGCATAAGTGCTGTTAAGAAGACTAGTTTATTTTATTGTTGCGTTACATTTTTGTTCCTACAGGAATAGTCTAATGAACCATTTACCTTCTCTGTTTATCAAATCAAAGTGATTTACGTAATTTTGATTTACTGGGTGGTTCAAAAATACCTGCAGAGTATCCCAGGATAGAAGCTGAAGCAAAATTAGTGGCAGAAGAACTAGGATTTGATTGTCCCTGGAATGAGATCAGGTTTGCAGTTGCCACTAAAGATGATATAGATAGGATACAGTCAGCTTTGGATAGTGAGGATGCCATACCAAGGAATGGGGATTGGGCTGTAAAGTTGGGGATCAATCTCTTTTATAGTGCAAACCTTGGTCGTTCTCCTCTTTACAGTAAGCAGATGCCATACAATTCAGTTATATACAATGCTTTTGGCCGAACTTCTCCTGCTACCTCACCCACAAAGTCTAATATTAATGGAAGGAGGCCTCGGAAGCAAAAGAAAGTGGTGGCAGGGAAATGGTGTGGAAAAGTTTGGATGTCAAATCAAGTTCATCCCTTTTTAGCAAAATGGGATTGTGAAGCGCAAGATCAAGAACAAGAACAGGAAAGAAATTTCCATGGTTGGAATATACCTGATGAAAAGCTTGACAGGAAACCACGGACTACCAACAGAAAAGAAACCACCTCAGTCATTAGAAAATATGCAAGGAAGAGGAAAGTGAAAACAGAGAGCAGGTCTATTAAGAAAGGAAAATATATGGAGACTGAAGCTGCAGTTTCAGATGATTCAATGGAGGATAATCCTGATCAGAAGCATTCAATTCATAGTTGGAATGACAGCAAGTACATGAACAAAGAAGTTTCATATGATTCGCTGGAGAATATTTCTCATCAGCTCATAGGTAGGCTTTGTAGAAGTAAGCAGGGAAAATCTGTTGACAGAAATTATACTGTCTCAGATGATTCACTGGGAGATGACTCTCATCAGCAGTATGGGAAAACTCTTAGAAGCAAGCAAGTTAAACCTATTGAGAGAAAAAAGGCAGTTTCTCGTGGTTTAGCAGAGAAAAATTCTCAAAAACAACATAGAAAAATTGGTAGGAGCAAGGAAGGAAATTGTGTCAAGGCAGGTGCAATTTTAGATGACTCGCTGGAAGATTATAATAGTCAGTGGGAGGAGAGGAGCCCCAGAAATACACGGACAGATCCTTATGAGACTGAAGATGCTTTAACAGACGATTCTCTTGAGGAGAGTTCTCATAGGCTACATGTGAGGGCTTCTAGAAGCAAACAAGCCAAATATATGGTGAGGGAAGCTGCAATTTCAGATGATTCTGCAGAAAACAGTCCCCGTTGGAAGAACAAGAGGATCTATAAGGGCGACCAAGCCAAATATATGGATAGAGATGTATTAGATGATACACTAGAAAGAACATATCAGAAGCTCTTCTCCAAAAACAAGCATCGTAAATTTATTGAGATGGAATATGCGACTTCAGATGATTCGCTAGGGGGCAGTACCCATCAACAGAACAGAAGGATTCAGAAAAACAAGCTAGCCAAATTTATTGAGAGGGAGCGTTATATTTCTGATGATTCAGCAGAGGACACTATCCAGTCGTATAGAAGGGTTGCTAGAAGCAAAAAGTCCAAGTTTATTGCAAGGGAAGATGCGGTCTCAGATGATTTGCTGGTTGGTGATGCTCGTCAGCAGTACAGGAGCGTCCCAAGAAACAAGAAGGCCAAATTTATCAAGAGGGAAGAGGCAGTTCCAGATGACTTGCATGAGTATAACAATCAAAAGCAGCTCAGAAAAACTCATAGAGGCAAACAAACGAGATTGATTGTAAGGGATAATGCAGCTTCTGATGACTTGTTGGAGGAAAATTCTGAGCAGTCCATGCAGATTCTTAGAAACAAGCAGAACAAACAGTTGACTCTTCGCCAGATGAAACAAGAAACTTTTCGGCAGATGAAACAAGGAACACCTAAGTTAACAAAGAAAAACACCCCCCAATCCATCAAACAAGAGAGGCAAGTGCAAGGGACTCCACGTCTTCGAAACACTAGAAATGAAAAGTATAGCCAGATTGATAATCACGTTGAGGAGGTTGAAGGAGGACCTAGCACGCGCCTCAGGCAAAGACCTTCAAAGTCCACAAAACAGTCGCAATCAAATCTAAAAGGAAAGCTGCAAATTATGAAGAAAAATTTAAAGAATGCTTCAGCTGTGAAGACTCCAAGCCGCAAGAATGCTAAAGGGAAGGATGAGGAAGAAGAATATCAGTGTGATATTGAGGGATGTACCATGAGTTTTGGATCAAAACAGGAGCTTGCAGTGCACAAAAGAAACCTGTGTCCTGTGAAGGGATGTGGAAAGAAGTTCTTCTCTCACAAATATCTTGTGCAGCACCGTCGAGTCCACTTGGATGACCGTCCCCTTAAGTGCCCCTGGAAGGGCTGTAAGATGACATTCAAGTGGGCGTGGGCTCGGACTGAACACGTTAGAGTTCACACAGGTGCTCGCCCTTACGTGTGTGCTGAGGAAGGATGTGGGCAGACATTTAGATTTGTGTCCGACTTCAGTCGTCACAAGCGGAAGACTGGTCACTCGGTGAAAAAAGCCAGAGGGTGATTGGTCACTGGACAATAAAAAGTAAGTGTAATTTAACATTGCTGATGAACGTGTTTATTCAATTGACAGGGTAGAAGTAGGCTTAAAGATAGTTTTAGGATTTCCCTGCAAGTGTAATTCAGAGTAACCAAATTGATTCCCTCTTGTACTCTTTTAAGGGGTCCTAATTGGTCCCTTCGATTCACTGCAACTTAACAATTGGTTGAATCTTCAATCCGACTGATAATTCTCCAAAGAATGTCTAATGTTAATTCCTGTTTCATGTTGATGCTTTACTATACGATATTATGCAAAATTTAGAATAGTATATAGTAGCAGAAGAGTTTTGAATGTTGGATGCGTGCTCTTATACAGAGTGAGATTACAAACGTAATGCTGTTTTATGGTTTTCTGTAGTCAGATGTCTGTCTTAGACTGCACCGAAAGTTTAATCATTCATATATTTTATATAACAGCGTTTAATATTTTGCTCAAATAAAAGTTAAATTATCCATATATTAAGAATTCCAAAAATAGAAATTTTATAGTAAGTAAATTATGCTTTTATATTTATAATTATTATAGAATGAAATCACTTGTTAAAATTATTATAAAACTTCTTATCATAAAATTATGTAAAATGATTATATTATCATAAAATTTTAATTTTTAAATAATACATGTATTATACCATTTTAATTATATGTTTTTTAATTTTAAACTTTTTAAAGATGTTTTTTTTTCACTATAAATCTCTCAAATCTTCATTTATCTCTAATAATATAAGATTTAAAACATAATTACAAAATTGCGTGTGATATAAATAATATGAGAGAATTGTGATTTAATAGGCTCAACCACAATCATAAAATTAAATAATTTAAGATGAGATTGAAAAAGATCCTTAATTTAAAGTTTAATTAAAAAAGTGAGACATTAAATATAATTAATTAATTAATTTTGATTTATAAAAATTTATTAATTTATAAAAATGATCTATTAATTAATAATTGAATTATTTTTAATAACAAAAAATATTAAAATAAACCGAACTAAAGATGAAAAATTACTTAAAAAATTGATGAGATTAAATTAAATACAATTTTAAAGAAAAGAAAATGGCTGCTGAAAAGTCAAAGAAATTGCAAGCTTATACATGATATTATTATTAATTTTGATGTTTATTTAATATACTAAAATTCCAAACGATCCATTAATTCCAAAATCTCGTGGATTTGGATTTTCTCGCTAGCATCGTTCCATCTGAGGTAAACTTTCTTCTTCTTCTTCTTCTTCTCTCACTAGCCCATTCACCCTGCAAAATTTAGGGTTTTGCGGGATTGAAATGCAGAGGATCAATGGAGCACACTGAATTGCCCAATTCATTCCCTAACCCCAAAGGCAGCCCAGAGGTAGGGCTGAATTCGTCCCCATTTCCTACCGACACCAATCGTGATGAAGTTCACGGACAGTTGAATAAGACCTTCGGCTTGAAGGAGGAGGAGAAGGAGCATTCGTGTGGTGTCAGTCATGATCAAGGGGTTTTTAAAGAGAATAGCCTACATCAAGAACTAGAGCAGAAATTGAATTTTGGAGAGGCTAAGAATGGGGAAGAAGAGAAGCATTGGAATGGTTTGAGTGAAGAGGAATTAGAAAGCGGTGGAGTCGATGTTAACAAACACGATAACAGGGACTTGAATGATGAAAGCGAAAAGAATTGGTGCGGCGTTGAGAATATCAATAACGGGACGGGAAGCCAGCAGTATCCTCTTAGGCCTGATGCGGAAGATTGTGCCTTTTATATGAAAACTGGGTCTTGCAAATTTGGTTACAATTGCAAGTTTAATCACCCTATTAGAAGGAAAATCACGGTAGTTTCCTGTGTCGGTATTATTTTTTGTCTTTTCTTTCTACGTTTCTTGTTGCTTGGGATGAATTGTGTTTGGAAAGATGCTATATTTCGGCTTGGTAAAAGGATTGGGCTTACTTTGTTTTATCTTTACTGCTTATTATGTGGGTAAAGTGCGAATCCTCTGATGTATAAATGTGTTAATATTGAGATTTCTTTCTCATATAATTTTTCGGGTGAGTACTCAAATTGACTTCTATTGTTTCTAAGGTTTCTGAAATTTCAGTGTTGTACTATCTTTAGGATGTATGATTGGAGGCATTACCTAACCTTTTGGTGTTTCTTTGTCCATAAGCCGGCGAAGGAGAAGTTGACAGAAGGAGAAGAAGCTACCGAGAGGCCAGGCCAGACAGAATGCAAGGTCATTAGTTTCATAGATTGGTTTGAGATTTTCGCTTGACCTAAGGATGCAATACAATCTCTGTGTAGTTGTTTTGGGCCTATTTTTGCAATTGAAATGACAGTTATGTTGAATTATACGGATCTGAAGTTATTGGTGGATTACCAACAATATAAACCAGATGGATATACTGTTCAAAACATGGGTTGCATATACTTAACAAAAACAAAAATTTGTCTCCTATCAGTTTTGAGGACAAACTTCCTACTGATCCTTTGCAACTGATTTGCAGTTTATTATTCACATGAGATATGCATTTTGGAAGCTTAGGACTCCTCCAACAGAAATGTAGTAAATTTAAAAATTTTAGTTCCTGTAACTTTAAGGTGGAATGCCACTCTGGATGATGATTTTCATGGAATTATATAACCAGTGAATTCGTCATTAGCAAGTAGATGATTTCTTTTTTGGTTTAACGTTACATGCATGTCTGAGGACTGATATCTATTTAAATTCCATGCTTATCTTCTTGAGCCTTCAACAGTATTACTTGAGGACAGGCGGCTGTAAGTATGGAAGTGCTTGTAAATACAACCACTCAGGGATTAAACCTCCAGTATTGCCAGTATTGCCAGTTTCAGAGCTTAATTTTCTGGGGCTTCCTTTCAGACCGGTACTGCATATGAGAGACCTTGAAAAGTTTTCCCTTAGCTAAGTTATTCTTGCTTATCCTGAAAATTTCTTGATTACAAGGGGAAGAAAGAGTGTCCATATTACATGCGCAATGGCTCCTGCAAATATGGAGCTACCTGCAAGTTCAATCATCCAGATCCTATGGCTGCTGGAGGAAGTGAGCCTTCTTCAGCATTTGGCAATGGTGGCTCTGCTCCTCTACATGTGCCATTACAATCAAGTGTGGCATCATGGTCTTCACCAAGAGCCCTAAATGAGACCGCTTCATTTGTCCCAGTGATGTTTTCACCAACCTATGGAGTTCCTACCCAAAACTCGGAGTGGAATAAATATCAGGTGTCCCTGTTATTCTCCATTTTCTTGTGCCATTTATCTCTTCCACTTGATCTCAAGCTTGTATCATGAGAGTTTTCTGCCTCTGCATGGTATTATTTCACTTTCTTATGATGACAGAACTTCTTTATGTTGATATGTTTCATTTATCTCTTAAGTGCTGTTTGATATTGGTTAGCGATTTGCCACAGATGTGTTTGGTTTGTCTATATGTGAATGAAGTTGTGGGATGTACATTTCTCTCACGTGAGTTTTCATTCAACTTGGTCTAGCAAATAATCTTTGCCTACTTTCTCTCAAGTTGGAATGGAAACAGGTCAAGTAAGCTAGTATAGGATACAAGAGATGTATTCTTTTCATTGTTATCTTTATCCTTTTATATGTTTGAGGGTGCATTCCTCTACCTTGTGTTCCTTTTTCTTCACAAGTATTATTTTCTTCTCGATTAGCTTGTGGTGGTTGTGTTTAATGACTGCTTCAAAAACTTGTAGGCTCAAATTAAAAGCATTTATTGAATCTCTTTGTTCTTTTAGGCTCCTGTATACCCTCCAGAAAGAAGCATACATCTGTCTCCAGCATATGTCATCAACAATTCAGCAACTGATACAAATGTCTATGGGCTTCAGCAGCAGCTGCAAGTAGGTGAATTTCCTGAGCGGCCTGGTGAGCCAGAATGCAATTTTTATATGAAAACTGGGGACTGTAAGTTTAAATCTAACTGCAAATTTCATCATCCAAAAAATCGTATTTCAACTTCAACACCATGTGCACTCAGCGACAAGGGCCTGCCACTAAGACCTGTAAGTTATTGTTCTTTTGAAAGTAATATCAGAAAATTCTTGTCTTTCCTCACCGCAGAACTTACTGATCAACTTCATTAAATTTTACCTTTTCTTACAACTTTCCACTGCATACTATGATGTTTTTGCCATATCTACTAACTTTTATTTATATATATAGAAATATCTATTTGACAAAATTTTTGCTTCAGAATCACGTCTAATATACTGCGGTAGTACTACCATATACTGTTCTTACCACTGATTTTTACATTGCTTTTTTTTTCCGACCATCAGAAATCTTCACATTGGTCAATTTGGGACTAATCCCCCCTTTTTGTCATCTCTAGGATCAAAGCATCTGCTCATACTACAGTCGCTATGGCATTTGCAAATATGGCCCTGCTTGTAAATTTGATCATCCAGTACATTTGCCTTCTTCAACAGCATCGGCGGATGATGATCAACATACTTCCTTAGGCCAATCTGCAACTGAGGAAGCCCCAATCGCTTAAATGCAACTGAAAATGATATTGCAATTCAGTCGGACTATGTATAAAATTTTGGTTGACGACTTCAGCTTTTTAGGTCAAAACGAATGCAAGGGTTTGAGTTTTCTCCCTCAAATGCGGATTTTGCTGTATTTTGTTGTTCAGCTGCCACAAGCTTTTTCAAACGAGTGGCACTATATATTTATAACGTGTCAGTATTTTACCAAGCCAAAGTGAAATCAGGATATGTAAATCGTTTGTATTGTGTTAAATTATCCTTTATACCAGTTACTGCAGTATAATTTACATTCTGTCAAGGAATTACTTTTTTACTTCTGTTAGATATTTTGTTAATTTTGGTGGGTTTTATTAATAATTTTTTTAGTTATACCTTTTTATTTAAGCTATAGTATAATTCTCTTCTTCAGCTTCAAAAGCTTTTTCTCATACCAGTGGCACAATAGTTTACCCAAAGCTGATGTCTTTTTGTTTTTCTTAAGGAAACTAATAAGCTATGAATCAAGTTGATATTATTTTAATTAAAATGCAATTCTAAAACCAAAAAGTTCAACAGATTTGGCCAGTTTAATCGTAAAAATTTAAATTTTTCGGTTTAGTTATTAAGTTATTAGCTTTATGTTCGTTTTATTTTAATAATTTTTGTTAAAAATTAATTAGTTTATTAAATAATTGGACAATTTTTATAAATTAATAAATTTTTATTAAACAATTTTTTTAATTAAATGTTAATTTTAATTTTAAACTTGACATCATTTTCTTGGACTCTTTATGATACAACATTGATTTTGAAACATCAGTAATTTTTCATTTCGATAAAGCCCTGTACATAATGAAAAGAATTAATGAGCAGAAACCCCTTGCTTAAAAGTTGAAAATTCAGAAACAGGAGGAACAAGAATAATTTCCATGTTCAGAAACCCTCCATGTATCTGCATTTCAGTACTACTCAAATCAGAAGCAGAAGTTGGTGTAAACAATCCATTAATGGGCACGTACGATAACTTCAAAGATAATGAAGGATTGATTCACTTCTTCCAGCATAGCCATTTCTTCTGCATGATATTTGATTAAACTGTAAGCTAACATGCAAAGAACATGAAAGATAATTAAATCATATGATGTTTATAACCTTTTGAGGAGGAGACTGACGATCAGATTCTTTTTTGTGGTCATGATCATGATCATTGTTGGCATGAGGGTTGATAATGACGTTTGTAGGTCTGTTGTTGGTCTTCTTCTGATCTCTGGCCTTATTGAATATCACCGTAAAACCTTCCCCCGACGCCGGATTGTTCACGTCCCACTCTCCGAATTTAGGCAAGGCCCTACCCCCCTACCACAACAAATTGTGTTCTTTAGTTTCACGCATACCATCCTAAATATATAATGTATACACATAAATTAAAGATTAAAACAATTAATACATTTCAATTGTAAAATCCTATAAATATTCTTCAGTAGCACTTTGTTTTTTTTTATAAAAAATGACCTGTGATTCCATTCTGATGCTTTTCTCCTTCTGGGTTGTGATTATTCAGTAGCAGAAGAAGATAAAATACAGCAAGTTGACATTCCAGGTTTATGCATGCATGTGATTTCTTGATAAATAAGGTCACGTATTATTATTCTGTATATATCCAGAAATCGGGTGATGAAGATTGACATGAATTGTAAGACACAGAATCATTAATATTGTTACTCACCGTTGCCATGAAGCTTGAAGATGAACACGTACGTAGGATTGCGTTATCAAAAATGCAGGAGGGATAGGGAGAAAATTAAGTTTTTGTTTGTAAATAATATCTATTGGAGAGATAAAATTAAAGTAAACTAATTTTTTTAAAAAAATTAGATTTATTGGAAAGGAAAGAGATTAGTTTGGTTTAAGTTATAGATAGTTAATTTGGAGTGTTTGTTAGGGTTAGCTTTTCTTGTTCCTTTTTTTGGTTTTAAATTGGGATGAAAACAAAAATTGGTTGGTTATGGCGTTATACATGCTCTTTTTTGTGTTGCTAATGTGAAAAGTACTTGTTTTCAATATGAGAAATGATTTTATGTAGGTAATTTGTAACAATATATTTTCCGTCGGTAATTTTCTGTCGCTAATTCTTGTTTTTTTTTGTAGTGAGCAAGATAATCAATCTTCTTAAAAGGATTTTTTTTTTTGCAAAATGAAATTTAGCATTCTAAGATGAAAGGGAATTTTAGTTTTGAATTTAGAAAGGGGATTAAGGGTTTAGAATTCATCAAGAACGTTTTATGAAAGGAGATGAATTGGGTGTCGAATAGGGATAACAACGAGTCAGACTCATATCTAAGCTCGGTCTAATCCTTTTTGTAACTTTAAGTTTGATCAAATTTTGAGCTACTTAAAAGTCTAAAAGCTTGAAAACTAAAACTTATAATCTAAATTTTAGGTTCAGGGCTTGAAAATGAAAAGGAAGACAAATAGTAAAATGAAAAATGTAAAAAAAAGCTTATTACTTATTGTTAGGGCCATTGATCTTTGTATAATATATTAACAATTAAACTTAATTGAAAATTTAAATAAAAATGATTAAATTTAATATAATTTAATCATTAAATTATAATTTGTTTAATATAATTTGTTAGAATTTTAATTTAAGTAATAAAATAATATTATGTTTTCTAAAAGAAAATAACTAAGTATTGAAAAATTTAAAAATTATTACACCAGCATTTATGTGATTATAATTATATTATTGGCATGTTAAGTGTGATAATTTAATGATATTGTGACAAAGATGTTATAAAAATTTAATGGAGTGTCTTTATAATCCATTAGGTCAAGAAATGGATCCGAACCGGTGTGTTTTGCTATCCGCTTGACAGCTAGGCGCTCAATTCTAGCCAGCTCTGTCGCTTAAAGGCTTCTTCTTCAAAATTTGAATATGAAACCCTAAAATGCCTTATATTTCTCCAAGTAGGTAGATGCTCCAAGATACTCATTTTCTATGTTGGAGAATGATTCAAAGTTGTTAAAAATAGAGGTGTTCAAAAAAACCTGCGAACCTGTAAATAAAGTTAACCGAACCTGAAAAATCAGGTTCATGGTTCAGGTTCAGGTTTCTAACTTGCGGTTTTAGGTTAACCAAACTTAAACCACACCTATAGCAGTTAACGGAACCGAACCTGATTTATAGGTTAGGTTTAAACCTAAACCTGAAACACCCGAAAAACTATCATATATTTAGATACAATTTAAGAGGATATTAACAATAATAAATTCACTAGTATTTACTATATTAATTCTTGAGTGAAAAAAAGAAGAAAAGGAAAAAAATACTTTAATTCTATGTTATTAAATGTTAATCTTGAACATTGGTATTATAAGTAACAACTAATACATAACACTCAATACTTCAACTTCAAATAGGAATTAATATGTGTCAAAGTTATTGATCGCAGTATTACACTATTAATAAAAAATTCATTTACTAAAATAATATAATCATTTAGAGATTAATTAAAGAAATTAATAAGTGTAAAACACATTTATTAAAAAATCCTACA
>JAOSBM010000006.1:28861066-28878457 GCA_027568955.1 Erythroxylum tenue
CAAGGTCCAGAGTTCAGAAGCGAGGCTTCTTCAGAAGATCACTTCGCAGGGGGTGATTGTTATGTTACGCATTTAAATCAATTAATGTTAGAATTTTTCTTTTTTTGGTGAGGTAAATTAAATGTCAATTAATCGAGTTATTTGATATGAAAGTAATTCTTTTGTTAGAAAAAAAAAGAAAATGTCTGAATGGAACTTTAAGTTCTACCGGTTTAGCTTGCTTTTAAGTTATGGTTGTTGAATTGGGCCTATTAAATGAAATTGGGCTTTGAAGTTATGGGCCCATAAACGAAATAATAGCTTCGTGTACACTTCCCGCTTTTCACCTTCAGTCCTCGCGCCATACTCCATTCTCTCTCTATAAGCGCATCCTCATCTATCCTTCACTCTTAAGCAACAGTTCGGTACAGTTGACAAGAAAAAGAAAGAAATGTTTGGGAGGGTAAGAGTATCATCGTCTCCACCGGAGAGTTTGGAGAGGCTAACTACGAAGCTTCTCAAGGACGACTCTCTCTCCCTCTACGGTAATATACTTACTTCGCTGCTCTCCTCAAGTTGTGAATCATAATTTCTTTAATTTGTTCTATGCGATGCAGAGTCAACACTGATTAAACTGAAATTGGGTTCTAAGAAGAGGATGGATGCGGCGGATGTGGAAACCGTTTCGAGAAGCGACGGCGAGGAGATGGCCGTTGATGCTGAAACGCAGCGGATCAGGACAATTCCTGAGATGTTTACCAAGTACGCGAATCAAGTGAATCCTTCTCCAGACGTAAATGAAACGACGACGGACAGTGAGTGACAGTCCCGCATTTATGTTTGTTTATTAAGTTCAAGCTTCTGTCTGTATTTCTCTAACTATTGAATCTTGGACGTTAAATAAACATTGTAATCGCCACCAATTGAAAATGTCATGCTCTGTTTGATACAGAATTATTCAAGTTCCAATGATTTATAATTCTTAGATACAAAAATGTTGCCCAGAAGGGAAATTTCCAAAGCTTCGTGCCTCTGTAGATGCTTGATATTACTCTCTTATCCAATCTGCTAGGGCTGGTGTCCACTGACATACTTCACCTTCTTTGAACCAGAGGGCTGAACATATTACAGAAAGCTAACTTAGTTACTCAACATAAGTATCAACTGTCTATATATGAACAATTTTTTAGATTCCTGATGTTTATGTCTTCAACTGAAACCTTAAATTTGTCTCTAAACTGCATATACAGCAAACTTGTTCAATGAAGGCGTGACATGTTTCAATGGCTAACGTCAAGAGGTATTCATCTATTATTTCATCTCCTATTTGACTACTGATTCTCTTATAACAACAGCAGAAAATAGCCTTTCAGGACTTCAATTATATATTGCAACGAAAAGCTAATAATGCAATTAAATGGGAACAAAACATTATTCGTGCTATATGAAACTGGAAAACCGTTGGGCAGAAAAAGACTACCTATTTCTCGCTTCCCATTTTCAGGGCTGTCACTGCCATGAACCACATTCCTGCAGAAATTTCCGTTATAAAAGTGATTAAAGTCGATAACGAAACATTTATAAACCGATATAGTGCAATATCATTGAGTAATCGGCTTTCTAACCTTCCAGTTTGAACAGCCAGATCTCCTCTTATTGTGCCTGGTTCAGCTTGAAGAGGATCTGTAGACCCTATTAATTTCCGTGCCGATGTTACGACACCGACACCTTCCCAGGCCTGTCAACAAAATATTGTTGTCACTTTAACAAGTGATTTAAGTTGTTAGATTCATAAATTTGTTCCATGGAAAAATCATACCATGCATACAACTGGACCTGATGTTATATATGTGATAAGTTTAGGGAAGAAAGGCCTTGATTTCAGATCCTTATAATGCTCCTGTAAACAAAAAGCAGAGTTAGGGTAATTTGAGGCTACAACATTTGCCAAAACAGGATAAAATTGACACTCAATGGACAATTTGACCCTTGAGGTTTTTAAATTTCACTCTCTGTATTCTCTATGCATGCCATTTAGCATTTTCCCAAATAAGGGCTTAATTAAACTTTTGAAAAGAACCCTAAAAACTGTTCCATTACTGACTAATTAGGGTTTATCATGAAATGCAAATGAAACATCAACAAAGCACAAACCTCTGCCAACACTTCAGGACACTGAAAAAGCTTCAGTCCAGTCAATTTAAATCCTTTCTTCTCAAACCTTGAGATTATTTCCCCCACCTGAGAGAACCCCAAAGAAAAAATGAAACCAGAGTAATCAAAACCTTTCTCCT
This sequence comes from Erythroxylum tenue, assembly GCA_027568955.1. NCBI lineage: Eukaryota > Viridiplantae > Streptophyta > Magnoliopsida > Malpighiales > Erythroxylaceae > Erythroxylum > Erythroxylum tenue. The sequence continues at coordinate 28,863,340 of JAOSBM010000006.1, forward strand.
TCACCAGAATTATACAATTAATCAAGTGTATATGCAACTTACAAGGCCCCTCTGAACACCGTCGGGCTTGACCATAATGTAAGTCTGTTCAACCTGTTCCTGTACATAAATTTACAGTGCTTCAGTCAGAAATTGCCACCAAATAGAACCACAAGAAGAAAATAAAGATGAAAATGTCAAACAATTAAATGGGTTTAACAATTTCACACAAGAAAACTACAGTCAGCATCGTAGAAACTTTTTTCTTAAAAAAAAAAAAGCAGCCCAAGAAGCAAAACTTTGATGGGGATGAAGAGAGTACCATGGAAGCGACTAAATGCGGGAGGAAGATGTGGGTCTTAGTGGACCTACGAGAGGTTTTGGCGTTAAGAGGACCTGATATGGAATAAGAAAATTGAGGGCAGTGTGAGTGAAATGCAGCCAAGTGGCTGAAACGGAGGTTAAATAGCTTCTTGGAGGACGCGCCGGTTAAGTGGTTGGAAGGTCGGTGAGTAGTTGCTCGGAGAATGGATGACGTAGAAAGATGAGGCCTTGCTCCATTAAATACGCCCACTGCCTCCATTGTTGTCTCGTCTCTCCACTTTCTCAGTTCTCTATCAGCACAAGACTAGAAAAGAGATAGAAAGAGAAGTGGCGAAGCTGCGTTTCGGGTATAACTACCGTGTTTGGTCTTAACGAAATCTATTCCTTAATATGTAAAAACAAACGTCTGTCTGTCTCTTAACTCTTAAGTCTTACCTAGCTCCACTCCAGTTTATTATCATTGATTCTTTCTCTGCCTTTTCTTAAAATAAATCTCAAACCTCAACGCATGAACTTCCTAATTTTAAATCTTAAATGTAATATGGGTATTTTCTATTTTTAAATTATTATTATTATTATTATTTCATAATATTAAAATATGTTATTAATTTTTATCAAATCATTTTTAACACATTATTATGAGATTGATTGTTACTAATAATATTTTATTATGTAATTAACTATAAAAGTCTTTGTAACTATATTAACTTAATTTTAATAGTAAATTTTGTTAAAATGACTTGAAATTGAGTAAGAAGTCTATTTTGAAATTTTAGTGTTATAAAGTTTTTTTAAATAATAAAAATATTTTTAAAAGATTTATTATATTTTAACTTAAAATTCTTACTCAATTTCCTAATAATAATCAAAAGTATTTAAAAATAACTAAATATAAAAATTTTCAATTTATTTCAAGAGTTAATTATAAAAAAATTCCAATTTTTTCTCAATTAATATTAACCTGAACTTTAAAAAGTGACTATAAAATACTCGAACTTTCAATTTGTTGTGGAAATAGCTTGATGTTAAGTTTTTTCGTTAATGTCACTGACATGGCCTAAGAGAACTTATATCAATGATTGCTAATTAAGGATGGAAAAAAAGATATTTAAAGTTGGTGAGAGTTCAAGAACAAAAAGCAAGAGACTCGGATCAAATTTGTTGTATAAAGGATGAAGTAGAATGGGTGCTCATGGATGAAAATAACATCATGAGAAGATGACAGAGTTACTTCAAAAGACTTTCTAATGAAGGATGAGTGATCTTAGCACTTTTGAACAATACAACACCTTCACTTTTTGTTGGCATATCACAAGAGAAGAAATTAGAGGAGCTTTGAGGAAGATAAAGAGTAGAAGTGCATTAAGACCTGATGATATACCCATGAAAGAGTCTAGGAGAAAAGGCGATATGGATCAAAGGGCAAGTGACTTGACATCTCAAGTTGGAGTTGATGGTTCGAGTGTTCAAAATAAGAGTTCGAGGTCTTCAACTTAAATTCCACCGTCAACTTTTCAAAAGAGATATAGTTGTAGGTAATGTTGGACCTATGACAAAGGCTAGGACCAAAAGGATGTAAGAGGCTTTGAATAATTTAATTAAAGAAGTTCATTCTCAAGCCCAAGTCCAAGTTGCTTCAATTAAGGAGTCCAAGCAAGTCCATTTAATAAGTCTCGGAGAAGTTGGGTCAGCCTAACTTGAAAAATAAGGCCTATGACCAAATATACTATTAGTAGGTTTCCTTCTTTGTAAGGGACAATTGACCAAATCCTATAAGATCTTATTTCCTAAAAGTTAATTTCCTAGTAGGTTAAGTAATTTAAGATTAGTAGCTTTCCTTCACCAAATCCTATAAGGTCTCTTGTTTCTTAAAAATTAGTTTCCTAGTAGGCTAAGTAATTATAGGTTTAAGATAATTTTTTTTTCTTAATTTTCAGTCAACCCCTCTCCTATATATAGGGAGGTTCGACTATCACTAGGGGACACAATTTTATGACATTATTTTGTGAGGTTTATCTTTTTTTATTATTCTTGTTGAATAGTAAGAATGCATTGTACGATTTTCATGCTTTGTATGCGACTTATCTAATTGATTTTGTTTCATCAATTAGTGGTGTCTTTATTTGTTGTTCTTCTTTCAATCTACTGTCGTTCAATTCATAATTTGTTTGAATTGGGTTATGCATGTTCTTGAGGGTTGGGTTACAAATCTTTTGCAACAAACTTCGTTTTTCTCTTCTCAAGTGGTGAATCAAGAAAAGTCTTAAAGTAAGCTTTTTATATTCCGTAATTTCATATCAAAAGGGTCTTACTTGGTTAGCCAAGCTTTTTAATATGACCCTCAAGTCTACCAAAATGTTAGATAAGTAGATACTTATCACACTAATCCCTCTCTATAAGAAGAAAGGAGAAATCTAAATCTATAACAATTATAGAGGCATCAAATTACTCAGTCACATCATGAAGTTATGGGAGAGGGTGATTGAGAAGAGAATGAGATAGGGTACACCTATTTTGGAGAACCAATTTAGTTTTATGTTAGGGAGGTTTATGACAAAAGCCATACATCTCCTTAGACAATTAATGGAGTATTATATGGATATACAGAGGGACTTATACTTGATTTTCATTGATTTAGAGAAGGCTTATGTCAAGTTACCTAAAGAAGTCATGTAGAGGTGTTTAGAAGCTAAAGGAGTTCACGTTGCCTATATACGAGTTATTAGGGGTATATATGAAAGTGTAAGGACTAGAGTAAAGACAACAGGAGGAGATCTATAATATTTTTCTATCAATATCGAACTACACTAAGGATCCCCATTAAGCCCCTTCCTGTTATAGTAATTATGGATGAGTTTACTAAAAATGTTCAAAGGGATGTGACTTGATGTATGTTGTTTGTCGATGATATTGTTTTAGTAGATGAAATAAAAGAGAATGTTAACGACAAGCTAGAATTTTAAAGGTATACACTAGAGTCTAAGAGCTTTAAATTGAGTAAAACTAAGACTGAGTACTTAAATTATAACTTTTTGGGTTGTAGGGCTGCATTTGATATGGAGAACAAGATTGGTACTGAAGTTATACCACAAAAGATGTTTTATGTGACAATAAGATACCACTCAAGCTAAAAACTAAATTATACTTGTTAAAAATTAGGTTGGCCATACTTTATGGGGCAAAGTGTTGGCCCATAAAATAAGCGCATAGTCATAATTAATGATCGCAGAAATGAGGATTCTCTATTAGATAAGCATATTTATAAGAAGAGATAAGGTCAGTAATGGTAAGGGATAAATTAGGGGTGACTAACATTGATAGTAAAATAAAGGAGATAAGGCTTAGGTAGTTCAGAATATGTTAAGAAGAGATATATTGACACCCCTACGAGAAGATGCAAGCAATTTGTAATTAGGGATTGTAAAAGAGGAAGAAAAAAAACCTAAAAAGAATTAAGGGGAGGTGATTAAGAATGATATAGCCATACTAGAGCTTACTGAGGACTTGATAAAGTAACTATAAATACACGTGCACCAAATAAATTGTTTATTATGCATAAACCTCAATAATCTCTTACTATGCAATATGGTATTCATGGTTTGAATAGAACATATCCCCATACCTCCGTGTTTTCTTAGATTGCAGACTTCACTCCATTTCATCTTGGTTTAATAAGTTCCCTCTATTTTGCAAACCACAAGAAGTTGCTGAATATCTTTTCTATGGTTTTAATGATAGACCTGGGGAAAGCCAAATGAGCAGCTTAATAGATATTGATAGAATTAAAAATAGATGTAATAAGTTGAATTTTCCCTGTTGTTGAAAGGTGTTTAGACCTCCAAGAAGATATTCTAGATTGGAAGGTTCTATTGCATAAAACCAGTGATATCTCAAATCTATTGGGGTCTATCAACTGCATTCCTTGAAAGATAAATGTTGCTTTTGGCACAGTTCACCTGTAACCCAGATATCCTTTGAAAAGTTATAGTGCTTTCATCACTGTTGAGGTAGAAATAACATTTGCTTTAGAAAGTAAAATTGGATCATCTTAAAAACAAAGATTGGTTAGTTTAAGCTTACTGCATTTGGAGTGCTATTTGAAACTTCTCGTTCTTTCTACAACCCTTTCAATTATCTTGTGGCGTACTTCCATGACTAAAGCAAAGGTATATAGAGATAATGGATTCCCTTGTTTAATGCCTTTGCTACTTTTGAAGAATTTGGTATTTCACCATTTATTAGTATGCTATGTGTGGGAGTCTTTGCGCATTGATCAATCCACTGAATAAGTACCTCTGAGAATTCCATAGCTTGATATATATTGATGATGAAGCTCCAATTCGCATTGTTATACCTTTCTAAGATCAATTTTGATGCAAGAATTGTGATTACCTCTCTTCTTAGAGTAGAAACTAATGAGCTCTTAAAAAATAAGGATGTTATCTCCAATTACTTTGCCAGGTATGTAAGCTCCTTGAGTGGGACTAATGTGCTTATGGAGTATACCCCTAAGTCTTTGAGCAATGATTTAGAGGGAATTTTGTATATGGAGTTGCAACAAGTAACAAGTCTAAAATTAAAGAAACCATTCAGTTCTTCATTTTTGGCACAAGGGTTATAAAATTCCTGTTGATGTCCTTAAGGAGAGAACCTTTGTTGAAAAACTACATGACAACTTCTGAAATCAGATTTCCAGTGAGTAACCAAGTTTTCCTAAAGAAATTAACATTAAAGCCATCTGGTCTTGGAGCTTTGTGAGGGTGCAGAATGGCAATTGTTCCCTCAATCTCCTAAAATGTAACAGGCTTACATAAAATGGTTGCTTCTTAAGGTGAAATGGAATCTTTAAGGATTTGCTCAAGGAACTGCTTCGAATAATGTGCTTCAGTAGGTCATTAGATCACTAAAGTAATCATAGTGCCCTTGAACAAGTTAGATTTGAAAGTTAAGCAGTGTATTATTGTGCTTGAAGGAAATAATTTTGATCGTAGCTTTCCTTTAAACAATGGCTTTGTGAAATACTGAGGTGTTTCTATCTCCATGTTTCATCTAATACACCCTAGCTCTTTGTCATAAGGGAATAATCAAAAAGAAGAGCTTGATTGTAATTGTGCAAGGCTTCTCTTTCTTTAATCTTTGGAATTTATTGATAAGGATAGTTATAAATAGCCTGATGAATATTCTCTAAATCCTTCTTTGCACTTTTGACTAGGTGATGTGTGTTGCCAATATTAACACTATATAATAGCTTCATCTCCTTATTAATGAGTTGCATCTTCTTCATATAAACATACTATTTATTACCACTAATATCACATCTCAGTGCTTTCCATATACTTTCCTGAAAACTAGCTAGCTCCATAACAAACTTATTAAATCTAAAAGGATAATAAGAGCTTGCAGTAGTTGTTGTGGTATAGATAAAGGTACAAATGAATGAGTGTAATAAGCTTACAAATGAGAATGAGAAAGCTGATAAAGTTAAGTAGTGTAGACTTAAAACACCTAGAAATCATAATCAGATCTAGCAACAAGCACAAAAAGAAATTACTAATGCAATTTGTAAAACTGCAAGTTAAGTGAGTAAGGAGGGATTATAAACAAAGTTACAGATGAATGAAGTTAGTAAGCTTACAAAGGAGAATGAAAAAGTTGAAAATGGGGAGCAGTGTATAGTCAGCTGGAATTCAGAATAGGATTCAATAGCAAGCACAAAAAGAACATGAATTTGAGATAGTAGTTAGAAGAAAAACCAGTAGGAATAAAAAAACTCTCCCTAAGGGAGTCAGCCTCATGAATATCCTCACCTAGAATGTAAGAGGGGCTAATACCCCTAATAAACAGTTAATGACCAGGGATATCATTTTACAGAATAAGGTGACAATTGCAGGCATTTTGGAAACTAGAATAAGAAAGGAACATTGCAAGCTACTGAAATATTTTCCAGCTAAGTGGCAATTCATTTCTAATCACTCTTGTTATCCTAATGGCATGGTTATTGTCTTATATGATGCTGAAGCTTTATTTGTGACATCTTTTAACATACCTGATCGGTTGGTGCACTTACAAGTCTTTACAACACATCTTAACTTGCACCTATGCATTTTATTCATATATGCAAATAATAATGCATATAAGAGATATTTCTTGTGGGAACAAATCAAAGAGCTTGCAGGTTTAATCAACTTTCCTTTGATGCTCTTAAGAGATTTGAATACCATTTTAAAAATAGAGGAAGCAGAGGGACCAAAATCAGTATGCAGCCCCTATAAGGAACTTGTAAATGTCTGGAAAAAAAGCTCAATTCACTGATTTCCCTTCGGGGGGGGGGGGGGGGGGGGATGCTTTTATACCTGGAACAACATGTGATATGGTGATCTCTTGATAAAGAAACACCTGGACATAAATGTTGCAAACCTGAATTGGATGACAACTTTCCCCAATTATTTTTTTCAAATTCTCAAGTAATTATTTGTCTGATCATATTGATAATATTTGAGCATATTGATTTGACATACATATTTAGGTGAGAAAGCATTGTTATATGTATCTAGGAAGAGAAAGATAAATTGATATTTAAAATTGTTACATAAGAATTATGAGGATTACTTTTAAATTTTGGAAAAGCTTTATATGTACTCTTTGCCAATACAATTGAATTTTTAAAATAGGAAACAGAAAAGTTTTTTCCGGTTAAAACTTATATAGTTCTATATTATATACCCTTTTTAATATTGATAAAAACGAGGACAAAATGATGATATTAAAATTTGAACATTTCATGATGCATAAACAAGGTAGGAGCATGCATTACATATTACTTTTGTATAAGGAGAATTTAGTTAAGGTCATTTATTTTCTCTAATATCACTAAATATTTTATTATTGTCAAAAAGAGAGAGATTGTTGAATCAAATAAGGTTCTAACTTATAATTTTGATAATGACAAAATATATTACTACTAATATTTTTATCCTTAGTGATATTAATAAGCTAATAGGTAAAAACTGAAGTTCAATAAAAGGGTAAAGTGAATAAAGGAGCCAAATGAATCAATTAATCAATCAAAGGATAAAGAAAATAAGTAATGTATAGCATAAATGAAATTCAAGTGAAAACCAAAAATAAGAAGGAATAAACCATATAAAGACCTAAGAAAATCTTTGTATCCTTCTTATAATCTTATCTTGACCATTTCAATGAATTAAAGGTTTAATCATTACAAGATCATTTGCATATAGAGCATAATACAAAATATTTTTATAATCAAGAGAAAATTTATTTTGATCTTTAAATAAACTTTTGGAGAACTTTTAAAATAGTTTTGAATCATTTTTTTTGAAGAAATGTGTTTTAGTCTTTGAAAATACTTAAAATTATTTTGGAAAACTTATTTTTGTGGCTTATTAGTCTATCAATGTATGTGTGTGGTCAACCAATATATTTGAAAAGTTAGTAAATTGTGTATCATGAGTTTGTTAATATGTTGGTTGATATATTAGTCGATTAATATCTTTAAGTGGTTGACCAATGTATTCTGAATGGTAAAAATTTCATGTATTGAAAGTTTATATATTGGTTGACCAATATCACCATTACTAGTCATTTAACCACTGTTTTTTATTCCTAACGATTATTTTGGGTTGTTTTTAGTATAAATAGATAATATATAAGTTATGAAAAGTATGATGAACATAACACATATTAACCAGCTAGAGAGTGCATGTGTATATAACACATATTAAGTCATTGTCTATTGTTGTGAGCAACATATGGATATTTTGAGTTGTATACTTGTTGTAATTAGAGAAATTAATTAGGATATATTTTTATAAAGGTTACTCTTAATCTTGAACAAGATTTATAAAAGACTACTCTTCACTTGTAGTAAATGGAGAAATTAATTAGGATATATTTTTTTGTAAAGGTTACCCTTAATATTGAACAAAATTTATAAAGGACTACTCTTCACTTGCAATAAAATAAGACGATTGTAAAATAAGACGATTGTAAGAGTTCTTCTTCACTCGCGACAAAGAAAATGTTATATAGAGAATTGCTTTTCAGTTATTGAAGAATGAAGATGGTAAATTCCTAAGTGAAGCTTGGAGAATGGAGATGGATGCAAGGTTGTTTTGTTGAATTGCTATAGATAACTCTCTTTTATTTATTATTGTGATTGGCTTTTATGATTATCATATGTATTTTTGTCATAATCATTCATTAAAATAGTCAATTCATTCATTAGTTTAAAAATATGATAGGAAGTGAATATATACGGTTCATCTCTCCCATGTAACATCTAAAAAATAAAAATAAATTAAAATTTATATATTTATCATTTAATTAAAATTTATTTATAATTAATATTGTAAATTTAAGTAAAAATTATCAATTTTAAATATAATCATTTTTGAAAATGCATAAAATAACATAAATCTTTACGTAATATTTTAAAGTGTATCATTAAGTCTTTATTATAAAAGTGAATAATTCAACTTTATTTTTAATAAAATAATTTATATAAAACTATTAAAAATAATGTTTTAAAATAAAATATAATTTAAAATTTTTTACAAAATCAAGATTGCCTTGTCTTGTGATTATTAAGCATTGGACAATAGTATCAAGCATCTATCATTATAAAATCGAAACATTGATGGCCAATAGAAGCTTCCAATTGCCTTTCTGGGGAAAGGAAGTTGAGGATTAAAGCCAAGTCTTTTTGGACTTAACGAAGGATTTATAAAATATTATTTTCTTATTTGATATCCTGAAAACCTTTTTTTTTAAAACCGGATCGGACTGACCGGTTTGACTGATTCGATTAATGACCGATCGGTTATGCGGTCCGATTTATTCCTAAAAATCGGTCCCTAATTGAACCAGTGAAAATTGGTAAAAACCGATCAATTGATCGACCACTGGTTCAATAATTTTTTTTTATTTTTTAAATATTATTTGATATATTTTTCTATTTTTTAATATTACTAATATTATAAATAATTAAATATAATTATTGCATAATTATAACGTCACACCGGTTCGACCGTTGATTGAACCGATCAAATCGGTGATTAATAAAACCTCCGATTCGATGCTTTCTCTGAGTTTCAAAACGTAACTGTCACCTTAATTATTATATCCGTAAATGATCACCTACACTTGTTTTTTTCCAAGAAGGGAATCAAGTCTCCAACTTCCAAGTATCTTCAGGTTTTCCCAAACTTTTTGGAAAAGCCTCTAGTTCATGTAACATATGACACTTGTTGCTGCAAACTTGCCTGGAGTACCCAAGACCTTAACCAACCGTTCCAATTTTCAACTTGATTTAGCATTTCCAGCAAGAAGCAGCAATTATAGGCCTTGATTTCCAACCAAGTACCAAGCAACCCTTCTCTTCCACAACAGTGTAGCCATCACAAGCTCTAATGTTTCCTATCCATTGCTTGGCCTGAGCTAACATCTTAATAGGTGCAGCCTGAAACCCCGCACGGCTCATCCTCCGTCGCCACTGGTCCAACCTCTCGTGTCGCTCCACTCTCGATGGACCTTCACAGCTCACTATGTTCTTAATCTCTTCGGCAAAGTAGAATTGTTCGATTTTGGCACGTCTTGTGTCATATCTGGGCAGCATAGCATCTAGGGAATCAAAAATTGCTGAATAGTAATGCAAAGCTTCCATAAATCTCCCAAGAAAGAACGGTCCATTGTGGCTTGAGTCTTGCTCAACAAGGACGAGAACTTTGGGTGAGAGTTTATGAATGATTCGCAGCACAGAATTCAGAGCTCCTCTACTCTCCTTCACCACGTTATGAAGCTGAAGGATGCTGTTAACAACAAGAACTTCACCATCTTTAATTTTGATGTCTTCGGGATGCAAATTTTCCAGGTTACTTTCAACAACCGCGAACTCCAAATTGATTCCCAATTCTTTAGCATACTTCTCGAGTTCGTCACCAATGACCCGGAACCTATCAACACGAAGGCCAACACTAGTGATTCGAAGTTGGTTAGGTTGTTTCGCGGCACGAGTGGCAAGGATTTGAAGCAGCCGGCGCCATTGGTGACCATATGGCAGACCAAGGGTCATCCCCAGGTCGACCACATGGACATAACTCTCTCCCTCAAAGGCTTCCAATATGGAAGAGTTGGCCACAAAGTGACAAAACTGAATATGGGGGCAAATTTCATAAACAAGGCTTAAAGCTTCTTCCTTTCTATCAGAGGCAACGTCCATTATGTTCATGACGGGTGCAACAAGTCCAATAGACCCTAATGTTTGAAGGAGAGAAAGCCTTTCAGCGAGGCCTTGAACAAAGCAGGACGCGACTCGCTGGAAAGAAGAACCAAACACCAAAGTATTTGATCCAAGTTCAGACAGTAATGCTAACGCGTAAGTCTTGTCTCGACAAGCTACTGCTTCTGCGCAGGAAATTAGAAGCTGAACGAGCCTTATTTCATTAGCACTATCATCTTCTTCATTCCTAATCTCTTTCGTACCGATCACATCAGAAGCTGCTTCTTCAATTGCTTCTGCTGCGTGATATCTTTGACTATAAGCCCATATATTATCCCGAAAATGAAGCTTTAGCAAGCTATTAACGCTCTTACTGCGACTCATCATGCTATTACTATCAGAACTGCTGCTGCTTCCTCCACTAAAATGGCTGCTATTACTTTCATTGAAGTCTGCAACACTCGCCGTTCGTTTGACCCTTTTAGGATGTTGCGCCTCTTCGGGGAACGGAAGGAACTTAGCTGAATCATTGTTATCCAACATGGGAAAAAAAGGATAAGGATAGCAAGCCATAGCCGAGAGGCTGAGATTAAATCCACTCATCTCATTTCCTGTTTCATTGTCGAGCTCATTTGAAAATAAAGAAAACGCCATAGCCGAAGCTTACTCTATGCCTCTCCCTCTCTCTCTCGCTCTCCCTCCCCTTCTTTATCTTTGAAAACTCATAGAGAGAGCTCTGAAAGAACCTATCAGCATTTTCTTGTTTCCTGCTGTTCTATAGTTCTTATCGAATTTTAACAGCATATTCATTTGAAATTGACAAAAAAACTGCTGGCTTCATTGTTGTCGACCTAAGCGGTGGTATATTGAAATATATGGGCATTGGACAAAAGCACATATATGCCGTTCGTCCCAGCGTATTGGACCCTTCCATATTCTTAGTTTAACCTCTCGGCCAGACAATTAGATAAGACGATGGTCACATCAAGTTTTTGTTTTTTCCATGGAACTTTAGAGAGCTTCCATTTCATTATACATGACGTGGTTTAGTTGTTACAGATGCTAAACAAGGAAGCTACAGAAGCACTGTTTGGTAGGCAATCGGCTGAAAGTGGTGGCTTCATACACTAATATGATCATACTATTAGAAAAAACAAAGAACCATGAATAGCGTTTATTTTTAGTTAGTAAGTCTCTGAAAAACTCTTACACGAAAGGAACCTTATTGCTTTGCACAAAGTCATAGAAGACTCAAAAGTGTCATAACCTTATCGCTCCGAAGAAGGGGAAGACTGGATTTTTGGCTATAAAGGTGGACCTCGAAAAAGTGTACGATCAACTCTGATAGAATTTTATTCAAAATACTTTAACGGATATCAGGATTCCGGAAAATTTAATCTCGGTCATTATGAAGTATGTGTCGACGGTGACTTTGCAAGTCGCGTGGCAAGGCACAGTAACTGAATTTAGCCCTTTGCGAGGTATTAGGCAAGGCGACTCGCTTTCGCCCTACCTTTTTGTCCTGTGCATGAAAAGACTAGGACAACTTATTTCGAAAAAGGTGGAACAAGGACTATGGAGACCAATAAAGCTAAGCCCTACTGAGTCTTAGATATCCCATCTCTTCTTTGCCGATGACCTCGACCTCTTTGCAGAAGCTATGGATTCTCAAACTCATGTTATCGCAAGAACACTGGAAGAGTTTTTTCAGGCTTCTGGCCAGAAAGTAAATACTGCCAAAACTCGTATTTTCTTCTCAAAGAACATATCCCCAGCAATCGAGCGTAGAATCAGCCAAGCACTGCACATTTCTCGTACGAGCAATTTGGGGAAATACCTAGGCATCCCATTTCTCCATGAGAGGTCATCAAGACACACGTATCAACATATCCTCGATAATGCACAACAGAAACTTGCAGGATGGAGGGCAAGGGTACTGTCTCTAGCGAGAAGAGTTACCTTAACCCAGTCTGTGATATCGACCCTGCCCACTTATACTATGCAAGCAGTTAGACTCCCGAGGTAGCTTTGTGACGACTTGGAAAGAATTATGCGCGATTTTGTTTGGGGCTCAACGGGTGAGCACAGAAAAATGCATCTAGCCAACTGGGAAACAATGTGTCAGCCCAAAAAAGTGGGGGCCTAGGTATTAAACGAATCCGCTCTTCCAACGACATTTTTTTGTCTAAGTTGGGATGAGCGTTGATTACACAGCCCCAAGCTTTATGGGTCTAGATATTAAGAGCTAAATATCGCGTTGACCCGCACCACATCCCTACTACAATAGAGAGGTTCGGGGCTTCAAGCATTTGGAGGGGAATATCTGCTACTTGGCAAGTCATTCACCAAGGTCTAAAATGGAAACAAGGTAATGGCAGGAGAATCCTATTCTGGATGGATAATTGGGTAAAAGACTGGGGCCCACTAATTTATGTGGCGGCCTCCCCAATCCCCGAAATAGTCCTCTACGCCTCTATTGCGGATTTTCAAAATGCAGATTACACTTGGAAGTGGAACTTGTTCCAGCATTACCTCCCCTCCTCAGTTTGTCTGGATATCGCAGAAACCCCACTAATGCAGATAGCACAGCAGATGATACTCTCCAGTGGGAACCAACAGCCCATGGCCGGTTCACAGTAGCGTCAGCATACGAATTAATCGAAGGGAGTATCATCGATGAGCATAATAGCCTCTGGGAATTAATTTGGAAATGGGTAGGGCCCCAACGGATTAAGACATTCCTTTGGTTAATGGCCAAAGGAAAACTGAAGACCAATCAACATAGAGTAACTCGTCACATTGCTACAGATAACAGGTGTTACAAATGTGGCCAAGAATAATCCACTCTACACGTCATTAGGGATTGTTTGAGAGTTAAAGCCTTCTGGGCAAAATTTCCCTAGGAGATGGTTGATACGAACTTCTTCCTACAAGATGCGGTGCGGTGGGTGAAATCCAACCTTACGAAACACCACCAGGTGAGGCATTTTGACTGGGAATCTCTCTTTGGAGTAGCCTGCTAGTTTCTTTGGTACTAGCGAAACAAAAGTGTGTTTGACACTGACTTCGTTTGGCCGGAAGCAGCTGACAGAGCCATCCTGGAGTACATAGAATGGATAGAACGGGCAAGGGTAGCAGAAAGTTATGTGTTTCCAACCCAGGGCTTACCTATGGGTAGGTTAGTTGGGTGGACAAAACTACTAGAGGACTGGGTCAAGTTAAACACCGATGGAGCAGTAAAACAAGGAGGAAACATTACTACTGCTGGGGGGATACTTAGAGACTGGCACGGTCAGTGGTGTGGTGCGTTTATACAGCACCTTGCAAGAGGATCGTTGCTGACTGCAGAACTCTGAGGAGTCTAATCGGGACTCACTCTGGCTTGAACACTGGGCTATCAACGAGTTATCGTAGAAGTGGATTCCCTCGAAGTTACTAACATCTTATCTTCATCCAATACAACTGTATCTGATGAGCAAATTTTGGTGAGAGGTACTCGTGGATTACTCCAACAAGCTTGGGAGGTGCAATTACAGCACGTACATCGTAAAGGGAACCAATGTGCAGACCATTTTTCCTCAATCGCAGCCCTAGTTATTCTAGAATTGCATATTCTCCAGGAGCCTCGGATGACAGTAATGGAGCTCATTCACCGTGACAAGCACGAAGCGTTGTACCGCCAAAATATGCGCTAGTTAGCTTGCAGATGAATTTTGGTTTTTTTTTTCCTTGTACCGAAAAAAAGAGAACGTTAAAGCTTCTCCAAAACCAGTTAGGGCCATCGGCCACCCCTTTCAGTACTTGAATATTCGTGGTCACTCTATGGAATGAGCATATTAGCCGTCTCTGCACCGACTGTCTTTAGCGGGTCAACTACGGCTCTGCAGATACCGTATCATTGGAAGAATCAGAGCACTGCCTTGACAAGATAGCTCCACCCTTGTGGCAGTTGTTTTAAAAGGTACAAGTTGTCATTTCAGGTCATTTGAGAAATAACGTATTGCTTCCCCTACAACCATACCAAACACGTTTCCAATATCCAGTGTTAAAGTTTGATTCAAAGTTTGACCGAGTATTACTCTAATCTGTTAGTTTGTTTCCCTCATTTAAGCAAGTTTCTTATCATTGAGAATAAATAGCAAGTCATGGGATAGAGTCATGTGATCTAGTTAGCTGTGTTTGTTTTCTGTAAGCCTATTTGTTTATTGTATTACGTATCAGATGAAATAAATGCTTTCAAGTCTTTTGTCGTTATGTGCTTTATCTATCTCTACTTGTTATTCACCTTTTCCAACATTTTGGTATCAGAGCCATAATCCACAGGTCCTTTGAGTGAAACGTGAGGCTTGGGTCCATTGGGTATTAAGCAAAAACATTGTTCTCTTTTGGGGTAGTAAAAGGGAATCCGAGAGAAAGAGCAAAGATGACAAATGCTTTTTCATCATCTTCACAACCCCTCGTACTGATTTTTACAGGAGAAAAGTATGAGTTTTGGAGTATTAAGATGAAGACTCTTTTTAGATCTCAAGATCTTTGGGATCTAATTGAGTATGGTTTCGTTGACTTAGAAGATCC
>JAOSBM010000006.1:28902132-28920523 GCA_027568955.1 Erythroxylum tenue
GGGAGGACCCGAAGCGCTTAACTGAAGCGGTTTCCAATGACCTTGGTGAACAGAGTGAGAAATTAATTGGCCGAGCCATTCCATGCAAAGCACAAGGAGATAGGGCGAAAGCGGATCCCCTTAACGAAGTCCTTGAGAAGGCGTAAACGAGTCAGACAGAGTGCCTTGCCATGCTATTTGGAAGGACACAGTAGTGACACAGTTCATAATGACCCGAATGAGAGGACTAGGAAGCCTAATTTCAGTTAAAGTATCTCGAATGAAATCCCAGCGCAGCCTGTCATAGGCTTTCTCGAGGTCAACTTTTAGAGCAAGGTATCCTTTTTGTCCTCGTTTCTTCCATATAGAGTGAATCACTTCCTGCGCAATGATGATATTATCGGTGATGTGACGGTCGGGAATGAAACTACATTGATTCTCCTGGACCAGAAAATCCATGTGTGGTTTCAACTGATTAACAATAAGCTTAGCGATCACTTTATAAAGCACGGTACAAAGACTTATGGGCCGAAACTGAGTCAAACGGGTAGGAGCCGGAATTTTAGGAATTAAGACTAGGATAGATTGGTTCAGTTCCTGTTCACAGTGATCCATATGGAAAATGTTTTGAATCAGGGCTACTACGGAGGGACCGACTGTGTCCCATTGGTTTTGGAAGAAAAGAGCATTGAAACCGTCAATGCCCACGGCTTTGTTGGGGTTGATGGATAAAACTGTCGTCCAGATTTCAGAAGCATGGATGGGGCGTTCAAGATCGTGAAGGTGATCCGCAGAAAGACGAGGGAATCCGCCAGAAAGAGGCAAAGGATTAAGCCCCCCATTGTTAGGAGTATATAACTGGAGAAAGAAAGTCCGCGCGAGGTCTCGAAGACGATCCGATCCCAAAATAGGAGAACCCGTTTCATCAAAAAGGCAATCGATCCTCAAATTCCTCCGTTTAACAAGTGTAGCAGTATGATAAAATTTGGTGTTACGGTCGCCCTTCGAAATCCAATTGCATTTGGCACGTTGATGCCAATAGATTTCTTCCTCAGTCAGCACTCGTATGAGCTCAGTGCGTAAGAGGTGTTCTAAATCAGAGAGCTCGGCCGCCGAGTCATTCTGCATAACACGTTGAATCCCTTCCAAACGAGCAAGCAACCGTTTTTTGCGAAGGAAAATATGGCTAAAAACGTCATGATTCCAACGCGTAAGGTGCATGGCTAGTTGTTGAAGAGAGGTGCTGAAATTCGCAGCTGCCGGAAGCCAATGATCCGAAACGACCGCACTGAAACCCGGATGGGTAAGCCAGGCATTTTGGAAGCGAAAGCCGGGAGTCCGCGGGACAGAGTGAGGGGAAGACGTTAACCGAACTAACAAAGGACGATGATCGGAACCCAGGAAAGGTAAATGTTGATTGATATTCTGGGGAAAATTTTGGAGCCAAGAAGTCGATCCAAACACCCGGTCCAAGCGGGCTTGGATGAGACCTCGACGCCAAGTGAATTTCGATCCCTGGAAACCCAGATCATGTAAACCGCTCTGATTGACCCAATTTCTAAATTGTGGATTCACGATGCGAGCGCCCGTAGAGCCCCCTTGTTTATCGGAAGCGTCCAATTTAGCATTGAAATCGCCACCAATCAACCAGGCGCCAGAAATTAACTGACTAATCCAACCTAGCAGGTTCCAGAGAATTTTTTGTGACAGCTGTTGAGGACTAGCATAAACAGGCGTAAACGTGAAACAACGATCCCCATACTTAACTTTACTAAGAATGAATTAACGATGCACGATGACCACCGAGACCTCAATCCCTTCTTTCCAAAGCAACCAAATGCCTCCCGAAAACCCAACAGCTTCGACTCAGAAGGAGAAATCGAAACCTAACTTCTTGATTACATTGTTAGCCCTACGCCCGCTAATGCGAGTTTCGAACAGAACCAGAATTCCAGGGTTATATATACGTATATAATTACGTAATATGACCCGAAAATGTCTACTCCTCGCTCCTTGACAATTCCATAAAAGAATAGACATCAAAAATTGGGGTGGTGGTCGGGCATCGGCACATCCGAGGGTGCAGGTACGGTATCCGAGAGAGGGCCTGTGGTGTCACTCTCAAGGATGTCCGTCTCATGGGTCTCAGGAAGAGGAGGAGTTAAAACCGCCGTGGTCTCATCGGGGGGCTCAGAGGGAGGTAATAATGCTGGGCCCGGATCGCCACTGGCTGAAGCCGAGGGATCCGACCGATCCTGCATAGTACAGCTATCTGCCACTACTACTACTTTAGGGGAGGTGAGAATAATGTTATCACAAATTAACTCAGAATGGGAATCCATTGAGATAGCAATATTCGTATTCTGAATAGAGGGACTAAGAGATACCTCAGTGCTGCTGGTTGCACCTACCTGAGGGCGGCTTACGGACCGTGAACGTGTTGAGGGCACTGGAGGAGAGGTAACTTTCTCTTTTCCTTTGACCAGATCCCGAGTAGGACGTTTAGTTCCAGTAGTAGCGGTGGGACCAAGCAAGCCCATTTTCTATCCCATACTAACGAAATTAAAACGGGAACCAAGGCCAGTCAAGTTACTTGTATCCTGTTGGTCCGTCTCTGTCACCTGGTCATAATCAGTAGGGGCTAGCTCTGCCAACGCTCCAAAGCGTGAGCCGCCCCCTTAGGAGTTGACCGTTGTAGAGGAGGGGCTCGACGATTCGGGGGTTGTGCGAAGGCAGTAGAGTCGCGCCTTTGGTTGGAGGGCGGAGGAGCACGGCGTTGCACCACCGTCCAAGGACCATAGCCATTCGTCGGCACCTCCGTCGGAACCATCGCTCCAGGATCCATCTGGCTTTGGCGTGGTGGAGGATCTGTATCCGACGGTGAGGGACCGCTGGAAGCGGGCGTAGAGGTCGGGCATTTGATGGTCTCGTGTCCGATCAAGCCACAAGTGAAACAGATCATCGGGAGACCTTCATACGCCACCAATAATGTCTTGCCATCAAGTTCCACGGTAGAGCGTAAAGGGACGGTAAGATCGACAGCCACCGCCACCTGTGCGTATCGGCCTCGCTGCATCAGGAGGGTCGTCTCATCAAGCTTAATGGTTTGGCCTACCTGATTACCCAAAGATGCGAGAATCTGAGGATGGTAACGAGTAATGAACAGAGTCGGAAAACGTATCCATGTCACATCGCTGGTTATCTTGCTTAGAGCGGGAAAAAACTCTGGTGCCATTTCTGAATCGATAGTGCATGTCCGAATATAACCCAAGGGCCATTAGTGAGGGCGTTCATGAAATCGCAAGATTCGACGAATTTCACCAGAAAATATTCAAAGTCCAGATCGACCACCTTCATGGGACCTTTCGGACGCCACATGGTCGTCAACTTAGAGCAGAGAAGCCGATAGCCTATACGACGCCTAATCAGTTTAATAACAACAGAGGTTTCCCATTGTTTATCAAGCTTGTCCTTGAACTATTGGGAGAGAAACACACCGTTGCCAGCTTCCCCCGTCAGCTGAGTTATGTCACCTTCCTTAGGTTCAATGACCTCCTCGAGAGGCCATGGACTGACCACTGGTGCAACATCCTCCTGCGATTGTCCTAAAACCGTACTATAAGTAGGCTTGGGGTTTGGGGGAGGATCCTCATCTCTATCGCGGATTCGAACCTTCTTGGACAAATGCCCCTCAGGAAGGAGGATGGCCATAAAAAGGTGCTGGAGTGAACGTAAGTACAGGTGCGAGGACGAAAGAACGATAGTGAACAGTAGCAATGAACAGTAGAAGTCGAGAGCATTCAGAGTATCGCTGACCAGAGGCGTGTTAGCAAACCATGAACGTTACTTATAATTTTGTTATTTATAAAAACTAAGATAAGGTCAACTTATTCTAAAGTACATTAGTACAAACGAGGATCAATTCAATAAAGACATAGAAGAGTGTAAAGGGAACCTTCATTTTATCTTCTGCTATTACTGATTTTCATCTGAAGATTTAAACAAGTTGTTGGTGTGAGTTTTAATTTGTTGGACAAGAAAGGACCAAAGATTCAATCCTTTGCTTGTTGTGATTTAAACAAATAAAAAATAGATGAGGTTGGGGCTAGGAGACCATAATTCTGATCATTGAAGGACATGGTTCAAGAAGGGAGTCCAGATCTTCTGTCCAATATTATGGTGTCTTATTGTGTCCAATAAATCTCAGTCATTTATTTATGTGGGTCCCGCATGGGTCCCACGTGGGTCCCGCAAAATAAATGACTGAGATTCCATGAGACAGAATAAGACAGAGTAATATTGGACAGAAGATCTGGACTCTCAAGAAGGTGGGATGTTGAGCATTCTAAGTACAAGCCGTTTTGGACGTTTTGACTAAATCTAGGCATAGGGTTAATAGGCAGTTCAGATTCCGTGCATATATACTCATATTTCCTATTTCCCTTTAATTAGAAATAATGGTCTACAACTCTTAACAATGGCAGTGTTATTCTCTCCATAACTCCTGATTTCAACATAAGGTTAAATGATCTCACCTTATCTAAAAGACTCCAAGTCTAAATCCAAATTATTGGAGCAGAGCAAGACCTACAGAAATCATGGTCATTTTGCACCATTAAATGATTTATCGATTACAAAATTATATTGTAGATCTCCATTTTTCAAAATCAACTTTTGATGCTCTGTATATGGTAGTAGATTGAGCTTATGATCAAACCACTATTATCTAGATTCCAAAACAATTATCTCCAACGGAACTTGAAAAGTTGATGCCAACGAAATGAGTCACTAACTAGGAAAAGGTTTTCCATACTCATCACAAGCATTCTTTTCATACAATGACTCCGCTGATTCTTAGGACATTAAGAGATAAATCTGTTAAATCCATCTACACCCAGTGCCGGCCCTGGGCAGGGGCAGGCAGGGCACCTGCCCAGGGCCCATCATAAAAAGGGGCCCCATGGCTCCCAACTTGTACTAAACGTGCTTCATTATTCTACTACTTTGCAACTTTTTCTTCCTTTGTTGCTTTTTCTTCCTTTGTTGGGCTATTGTCATTACCGAAGACATAAGAGTATTAAATGTAGTAATAAATATAGATAAGAACGTTGGTTGAAATCGTTAGTGAGGATGTTAATATTTTCATTTTTCAAGAGTAATAAACGTAAGCAACTTCCAAGATTCAACGTTAACTTTTTATACTTATAAATAATTTTGAAATATTTTGGTGTATTTTTATCTTCTAATTTTTTTATTTTCATCAATATATGTATTTAAGGTATTCTAATTCAAAAATTAGCAGTAAAAAAATTCTCAATTTTGTCTTCTGAGTTCTGAGTATAATGTAAAGGTAAAGTTTATGATTTTTTAATGTATTTTAACTTATTAAATATTTGAATGTGTTATAATTAATTTGTAATTTGTCATTAACTTGGACATTATATTAGCTTATTTCTTAAGTATGTTAATTTTTTGTATTTTTAGAAATTAGTGTCTCTTTATCATTAAAATTTGCTCCTTGTTTTTTTATTTTTAATATTAGACATTAAATTTTGCTATTTATTTTTTTCCTCTATCACAAATATAATACTTTTTATATATCTTTGTGATATATTGTGAAGCTATTAGAGTTTGATTGTACCTGTATACTTCTTCCAGTTTCATACAAGTGCTTTTGTTCTTTTTCTAGTCCAATTGTGTTATAATTGGTTTATATTATATTGCCTAAAAAGCATTTGTCTGGAAGTGAAAAAAAGGAAAAAAAAACATGTAAACTTATAAATTGAGTGATTTATGTTTCATACAAACATGTAAATTGAGTCATACCAACCTAAATCCTTTAGCACATCTGGCACCATTTAAATGCTTTGACTGGTGTTATCATACAAAGAAGGCATAATGGACCTCCTATCTATTATGTGAAATTTGATGGACAACCTGCGTACATTACCCATAATCAAGGACATTTTGTATAGGATGTGGATCCATCCATATGTAAGCCAGATAGTGAAATATTTCCAACACTAAACTATGATGAAATAGACAATGAGGATGAGGCCTATGTCTGAAAGAGGTAGGCAAAACTCCGAAGCAAAAGAAAGCAACAAATTTGAGAAATTCATTGTTGTCAACCTTCTGAGAAACTCCATCGTAAGCATGATGATCATGATCTAGATTTAAGACCTTAGTTGGGCCTAAAAACTCACGAGTCACACTTAGGACTTTTCACGAGCTACTCAAAATTATTGGAAAGGAACATCTATTCCTTAAAGAACCAATTCCTAATAGACATTATGTAGCACCCTACTCCCATAAGACATTTATGCTCGTACGTCCTTCAGACATTCGAGCACATGCCCGGTAGAAGTAGTGCCCTAGAACAATCACATTCACTTTTTATGACATCATCATTAAAACATAAATATCATAATATTTAAAAACCCAATTCCTCATTTTCATTTCATAAAACCGAATATACATTGTAGCATACATACTTCATCCTTATATACAATATCAAAGAACTATCAGAGTCTATAGCTCTATTACAAAATACGCTATATGCTACATGAATGAGGAACTATACAAAATTCTATCTAAATCCTTTAGCCTCAGTCGACCGACTTTTAAGCCATTTCTTCTATCCAAAAGCAGTACTAGATCTCTTCTAAGTTGTCTTAGAAGCTAACCCACTCTCTCACACCTGCAAACTCAACAATACAATTTTGATAAATTTTGCGAACTCAGAGAGCTACCCACCATCGATGGCTCACTCATAACACATAACACATGTTTCAAGTTCACAAACAATTTATGTCATCATATAATGCACACCTTATAGCACCATATAACACTTGGTTCATTTATTCACATTTTACATTCATAACAGTTCATACAATTCAATTCAACCATTCATATAATGCATATTAAATTGTATGTGTAATGTTCACGAGACTCAATTTCATTTATTACTTTGTTGTGATCGAGTGCCTTTTTCACTGTCCCGTATCCATTGTGGATCCGGGCTCATTAATAACTGTCCCTTATTCACTGGAAATATTAGGCTCATTATATATAGTGAGCCAGAGGCTCTTACCACATTTTGAGCTTTAAGCTATTTTTTACTGGCGACTGCTATCACAACTACCTTTCTATTATCATGCATTCATGTAGTGAAATGCATCATATGTATTCAATCATTCACTTGTGCTCAAATTTTTTTTTCGCATTCACATTCATATTCATATTCACCATCGGACCTTAGTCTGACATTCAACAATTAAGTTGAGTATCACATATTATGTCAAATTCATATACAACGAGCACTTCCAATATATTATTATACATCAAACACCTCAAACATTCAATGTCCGGAATCAACACATTCACATAACATAATAATTCAATTCATAATTTAACCAAAACAATAAATCAATGTGAGACCATCTAGGTTACTTACCGTATGCTCCAGATAGCTATTGCCTCGTCGTCCCGACAATGTCTGGATGTTGTTGCTCTAATTGTTCTTCTATATCATTCAATACATACACATTTACACATTCCTAATTTGCACATTTTCATGAATACTCAATCATACACATATGTATATGTGATATGTATAATGCATGCTCAATGACAATCCTAGGTATGTTTCCTTAATTTACATCTTATGATCATTCATACCCCATAACTCATATGTTTTTAAATTAAACTTAGATTTACACTTCATTTGTACAAGAGTATTCTAAGTTCATCATCCAATCATTTTTCTATTTCATTTCCTCTTCATTCTCACCTTCATTTAAGCTCAATATTATTCATAAACAAATCATAAACTATGGTTGATCATAAACACAAAAACAGAACATCAACATATACATACATTCGTCAAATTTCTGCACACATTCTACTCCATTATCACCTTCATTTTATCTCTAACTTTCATCATAAAAGTTTCAATTCAACTAATTATGAAGAACAATATACTTATTTGATTAACTTAACTTTTCTTCAAAAATTACCATGAACCCTAGCCTCCAAGCTTATACGATCATCAAATCTTCAAGGAGGAATAGGTTAGGTTTTTAGTAACAAGATGAACAGATAGCAAAGATCTTGAAGTGGCTAGTGTTGAATATTAACATAAATCACGTTGTGAGTGAGGGTTGTCAAGGTTGTGAATGGAGGAAGAAAAGAAGAAGATGAGAGTTTGTAACAAATTGAAAGACAATGAAGATCGTCTTGCAAGATGAAAATATCGTAGGTTTATAACATAGTAACTAAATACTTGGTGAGTGTCATGACACATGTCATGACACTTACCACATAAAGAATCAAATTAACATCTTTTAATTATGGTACTTAATACCATTTAATCTCTAGTCCATTTGTCACCCAATTTTTAATCCAATTGTCACCCAATTTTCAATGTTACATTCTCAACAAATCCTAATACCATTTGCCATTTGACACTTATTTCTACTACTATAAATTAATTGTCTTACCACTTGGCATTTTTCTTAGCCCAAAAATACTCATAATTTCAGAAAATTTTCTAAATTTTAACCAAAAATTCTAAATCAATAATTATACTCACCAAATCAATTTTTAAGACAAAATATTCACTATTCACATCAAAATCATTAAAAAAAATTTATATCCTGGATTAAGTCAAATAAGTGCATGAACAATCATTGTAATGTGTACAAAAAAATCAAATTCATGTATGTGTATGCTAATATTATGCATGAGCATAAAATGCATTTCCTAATTTCTCAATAATATCTCTCATATTTAGTATTCTAGGGTTCTAACCCTTAACATGGGAAAACAAGATGTTACATATAAGCATGTTATTTTCTCAATGATTTTCTCCACGTGTTTGTTTTGGCCACACTTATCTGGGAACTAACAACATCCTTCCAGTTATCATAGCAACTGATCTTACAAAGGTGAAAGAAGAAAAGCCCGTTAGTATGTTATGAGAGTATAAGACGACATTGGGACGGAAAGTTGTGCTATTAAAGGTATTAGTCCTTCCTTATGCATGCACATGAATTTTTTTTAGGAAGGAGCTACCCTAGTCCGTCAAGTGCAAAAACGTCTCAACACACCGATGATGGAGGCAGTGAAGAAGGGTGTTATAAAGTTCTTGGATGTGGGTGTCATATACCCCATCTCTAACAACAAGTAGGTAAGTCCTTTGCAGGTGGTTCCCAAGAAGTCGGGCATTATAGTTATGGAGAATGAGAGAGGAGAGATGGTTCCAACTCAGGTACAGAACAGATGGTAAGTTTGCATGGATTATCGCAAGCTCAACTTGATGTGTAGAAAGGACCACTTTTCCCTACCTTTATTGATAAGATGTTAGAACGTCTAGCTGGTCGTGCTTACTATTATTTTCTTGATGGTTATTAAGGTTATATTCAGGTTGCTATTGCTTCGAAGGACCAAGAGAAGACGACTTTTACATGCCCGTATGACACCTTTGCCTACAAAAGGATACCTTTTCGATTGTGCAACACCCCTGCTACCTTTCAAAGGTGCATAATAAGCATCTTCTTTTAGTATCTTGAGAAAATCATTGAATTTTTCATGGATGACTTTATCATGTATGGGGATTCATTTGAACAATGCTTGGATAATCTCATTTTGGTACTTAAACGATGTCTTGAAACTAACCTTATTTTTAATTCTGAAAAGTATCATTTTATGTTTCGACAAAGTAAGTAAACTACCTTCTTTTCTTCATTAGTTTCCTTTTTTTACTCAAATTTATATAATTCTACTTTCAAAAAGAAAATGTTATCGCCTCTGAAAAGTGTCATTTTATGTTTCAAAAAGGGATTGTTTTAGGACATATGGTTTCTACTAAGGGTATTGAGGTTGATAGAGCCAAGATAGACCTTATTTCTTCTTTGGCCTACCTCGCTTCTATACGAGAGTTCGATCTTTTTTTATCCATGTAGGGTTTTATCATAGGTTCATTTAGGGCTTTTCCAAGGTTGCACAGTCATTGTATAGGTTACTTCAAAAGGATAAAGAGTTTGTTTTTGATGAGCAACGTAAGAAGGCGTTTGATGCTCCAAAGGAGAAGTTAGTTATTGCACCTATCTTACAATCTCCAGATTAGAGTCTGCCATTTAAGCTTATGTGTGACGCCTCAAACCATGCCATTAGAGCAGTTTTGGGCCAGAGAGTAGGGCAAATCCCCCATGCTATTTATTATGCCTCGAAGATCTTCAATGACGCCCAAGCAAATTACACCACCACAGAAAAAAGAGCTTCTTGCAGTATTTTTTGCTTTGGATAAGTTTAGGTCTTATTTATTAGGTACTAAGATTATTGTTTATTCAGATCATATAACTTTGAGGTACCTATTGGCGAAGAATGAGGCAAAGCCGAGGCTCATCCGTTGGATACTCTTACTTCAGCAGTTCGATGTGGAGATCAAGGATAAGAGAGGCTCAGAGAATGGAGTAGCAGATCATTTGAGCCGTTTAGTGGAGCATGGTTCTGACACTGGCCCTATCAGTGATGATTTTCCAAATGAGCAGGTACATGTAGTATAGTTGACAGCTCCCTAGTACGATGATATAATGAATTTCTTGGTTTCTCATCAATTTCCTATAGATTTCACCATGGCACAGAAGGAGAGGATGAAGAGCCAAGCAAAGTTTTATGTATGGGATGATCCTTCCCTGTGGCAATTTTGTGTGGATCAAGTCATCAGAATGTGCATAATTGACAGTTAATTTCTTTCTATTTTAACATTTTGTCCCTCTTATGCATGTTGAGGTTATTTTAGCCCAAAGCGGACAGCTCGTAAGGTTCTAAAGTGTGGGTTTTACTGGTCATCTTTATTCCAAGATGTATATGATTTATGCAGAACTTGTGACAAATGTCAGCGCACAGGTACGTTAGGTTCCCATAGGGAAATGCCTCAAACTCCCATATTAATTTATGAGATTTTTGATGTTTGGAGCATAGACTTCAAGAGTCCCTTTCCTTCCTCGTTTTTTGGATTTCAATATATTTTGCTTGCAATTGATTATGTGTCGAAATGGGTGGAAGTAAAAGCTACTTAAGCTGACAATTCATGGGTGGAAGCAAAAGCTACTTAAGCTGACAATTCTTGGGTGGTTGCAAATTTCTTGAAATCTAACATTTTCTCTAGGTTTGGAGTCTTGCGAGCCAACATTAGCGACAAGGGACTCACTTTTGCAATTAGACGATCGAGGCCCTCCTAAAGAAATATCAAGTGATGCATCGAGTCTCAACTGCTTATCACCCTCAGACGAGTGGTCAGGATATGATGTCCAACCGATAGATGAAGTCCATATTAGAGAAGACGGTGAATCCCAACAGGAAGGATTGGAGTTTGGGCCTTAATGCCACCTTATAGGGATACAGGACTGCATACAAGACTCCAATAGGGATGTCACCATTCAGGCTTGTTTTTAGGAAGTCATGCCACCGTCCAGTGGAGCTACAACATAAGGCTTATTGGGTAATCAAGAAGTGTAACATGGAGTCAGAAGCTGTTGGTACCTACAGACGATTACAGTTACAAAAGCTCGAAGAATTGCGACATGAAGCGTTCAAGAATGCCTAGATTTATAAAGAAATGACTAAGGCATTCCATGATTGCAACATCTCTAGGAAGACATTTGTGGTGAGACATAAAGTACTTTTATTTCATTCACACCTCAAGCTTTTTCTAAGTAAGTTACGCTCACGATAGATAGGTCCTTTTGACGTTATACAGGTATATCCCCATAGAGCTGTGGAGATCAGAAGTGCCAATACGGGGGAAGAGTTTAAAGTCAATGGACATCATCTCAAGCCCTACTTTGAGGGATTTCAAATGCACAACATGGAGGTGATGGAGCTTAAAGCTCCAACTTACATTGATTAATATCGGTTGATAAGGGTCGGGATTGTGACCTTAAATAAGAGCTTGTTGGGAGGCACCCCAATCTTATCCTTTTATTTTATTTCTTTGTTGTTTCAGTTGCTTTCATTTAAGTACCTTAATTTCTTTTTGTTTGTTTTGCTTTTAGGAATGCAAGACTGGAGCTGTGAATTATACTTTCAAGTCGTTGAGCCCTCTTTGATCTAGGGGAGTCCTTCTATTCTCATCCCCTTACTTGTGTTTTTTATTGATTTTACGACAATGGGGACAATGTCCCATGTAAGTGTGGGGATAGGGCTAGTTTAAAATTTTTGCATTTTTGCACTTGAACTGTGATGAATGTTAACTATGTCATTCTGTCATAGCAGTTGAATTTGGATTAGGTAGCCTGAGTGGAAGGTGAATCATATGGATTGATTGAAGTACTTAGTTGCATAAACTCAGTCAATAATTTGATACTTGACTGATTAAGTAATGTATGAAATTTAGATGGATTTTCATGTAAGCACATGCAAGGTTTTGAGCATATATGACTGATTTCATAGTAATTCTGTTTCTTTGTGGTGTGTGATGCTCCCCTAGGAAGATTACCTTTAGAACTTGCATTGAACCAGTTTGAAACTACGAGATGCATGCTTTATGGAAATGATTAAGGCCTTCTTTGTTTTGAACCTTTAGCTTAAATGACCCACCAACTCATTTTCCCTTTACTAACCCCTTTGAACCTTTAACCTTGTTTGTTTATGAATTAATCACCTTACATTGAAACTCGAAAACCCATTAGCCTTTTCCTGTCACTAGTTTAATGAAGTAATGAGTAAGCATTTGATGTATATGATTTAGGGATTTTTGTTTTGCATTCAATTTTGAGATGTTTTGAGAGGCACTTCTACTCATGTTTTATTGATTTGTGTTGCTATTGTTTCCTTATTTTTTAGTGTTATTCAAGTAAAAAAGAAGAAGAAAAAAGCATCTTTATTTCTACTGTTGAAGGAAACGTAGTGATAATAGTTAGTGATGAATAGTTGTAGTTCGTGGCATTTATATGCATACCTCAGAATTTGTGTTTGGCTGTCCCTTCTTACTTAGCACTTTGTTAATACTTGTGAGTTACCCTTTGACCTTATTGCCTTGCCTTAACCCAAACCTCATTACAACCCTAAGTAAAGGCCCTTTTTGATCCGTAATAACATGTAATCTATGTGGTAGAGAATTGGTGAATTTGCAAGCCTATAGTAATGTAGTCTCTTAGAGGGAGTGTTAAGTGAAACACCGACCTTGAACACTTAAGTGAAATGAGTGAACATCATGAGAAAAATTCATCTTAGTTTTATTTTACCTTTGATCAATGGTGTCTACCTTTGACTTTGTTTATGCGCATTGATGAAAAGATTATGATATATGTAGTAGCTCGATACTTGGGTTTGTCAAAGTTTGAAGGATTGCATATACTCGATTTTAAAAAAAAATAAATTGACAAAATATCTTGGTTATTTTTAAATTTCTTGAGGACAAGCAATAGTTCAAGTGTGGGGGCATTTAATAGAATTGAATCATCTTATATTTTCTTATACATTTCAATGTCTTTTCAATTTTATTTTTGTGCTTAAATACTCAATTTATGTTCATTTTGCGCTTAAATACTCAATTTATGAACACAAATATATGTTAAAAGGAAGAAGTTTGACAAAGGTTGGAGCAAAATTAGAAAGGATAGACTCAAAGGGAGCAAAAAGTAAGTTACATCAATTTTGGAAATTATAAACAAAGTAATACAAGTTTAATGTGAAGCATTTGGATTAATTGTTTTAGCAGCATTGGGAGCATGAACTAGACGACAACGCAACAACCAAAACACAGACGTAGTAAAGGAGAAACATTGTCATTAGGTAGGAGCAAAACACACACAATAACAAAAAGGCATCAGTGGTTGCGTGAAGGATGAATAGTGGGGCGGAACAACAATTAAATGAGAAATAGGGAACAACCAAAATGCAGCACAGTAAGAAACCCAAAGCATGAATAAAATGACGTGCATAGCAGACGTTAATAGGCGAGGAGCAGCAGATTCGCAGCCCGCAAAACGCAGTGATCCACAGCTAAAATGCATAGAACCATATGGACCAAAACGCAATGTAGAAACAAGGAGCAGAAAACACAGCACAACAATATTATCCATCACAAAATGTAGAGTAGCGGCAGAAACAGGCAAGAGGCTTGAATAAAGAGTGAACATTGTAGATGGACAAACAATTAATTCACAAAATCATAGAACAGTAGCGTGGGGTAGGGCAAAAGCAAAGACCAAAATCACAATGCACTAGCTATAGGCGTGGACCAAAACACAGTGCAAGAGGACAAGGCAGAAGGTGAAATGCAGCGCAGCAATCCACGCCAAAGCAATCCACGCTAAAGAAGCAAAGAAGCAGCTAGAAGGATAAAACGAAGACGTAAGTTGTGCATGAGGTGGATGGTACGTCACGTGAATTTAATGTATAAGGCTAGGAAGTGAATCAAAATGACATGCAGTAGCTAGCGACAAGAAGCACGGATGGATAAAATGCAGACGTTGCAAAAGGCGCAAAAACGACAGTGGAAGCAAGGGCCAAAAACGACAGCGGAAGGAAGAGCAAAAAACATAGGAGAAGAAATGCAAATAGACAACATAAAACGCAGTCTCACAACAGCAAAAGAAAACATGCGTGTAAAAAAGATGAACAATCGTTGCACCGTAGGGCAGTGCGTTAGTTAGTTTCGGGTTGTTTTTTCCTTTATACCAAAAAAAAAGAGATGAACAGTAAAATAGGCTAGAATTTTTATTCATAAAATGAGAGCACAGTAGCGGTAGTGTGGAGAGGAAAAAAAGAGAGAATAGTAGGGGTAGCGTGGAGAAGAGCAGAAAAATGATGGTTATGGCTTGAACGCATTTTGGCAAGGTGGCAGCTTGGAGCTAGCTTTCTAAGAGAGGCTTTCCATCGTAGACAGCTACAACGTTTTCTTCACTCCATTTTACCTTAGCTTTTTCATTGGTTTTTAGCTATAGTAGGTTGTTCGTTCATTACTTTCCATAAGTGGTTATTTTCTTTCAGTTTCACTGCTTTATTTTCATACATCCAAATCTCTTAATATTCATTCCATTGGTTTAAAGATTTATTAGTTTTAATCACATTTTTACATGTTTTAGGATATTTAGAATGAATGTTTAATGGATTTTATAGTTGAAGTTCATGAATTTTGTGAAGAACCTTTATGTTAGATCAATGGATGTTTATTCTTTCAAAATTTTCAGCTTTAATCTGGGTTGTTTGAGTTTACTTATGTGATTTTTCAGATCTGAATTTATTGGGTATTTGAATGTTTAATGGTTTATATTATGGGTTTTTGCTCATTTGTGATGCTTTGGAATAATTTGTGCTTAATAGTTAGGATTTATGCATGTTCTTAGATTTATGATCAACTAATTTGGGATTTTGTGGAAGTTATGTGTGCTTGATTTTTTATTTTGATGCAATTAGTTTAGATTTTGTAATTTAGGTTATGATTAGTTATTTGCTAGCATAAAGAGTTTTGATTTCTATTTAGTATTGAATTTCAGTTTTTATCACTTCATTTATAATTTCTAACCCTGGTTTTATTTAATTAAGTATGGGTTTTGTTTATTTAATATCTATTGTGCTTAATATGAACATGCGTGGCTAGACTACTTAGGGTCTTGGAGATATTTTAAGGATGAAGGATAGAAATTGTGAGAATGGAGTTGAACTTGTCTTGAATTGGTGCTTGTAGGTCTAGGTTGGTTTGGGATTTATGATAAATGTCATGAATTAGGAATTGCTTATAGGCTTGATCACCCTTTAGGTAGCTTTCTAATTCAAAGGCTAGGGATGAGTGTGCGATATGTAATAGTCCATAGTGATTCCCAAAAGTAGCAATAGGTTAGTTGAATTTGTCAGGATACTCAATCAACTAATCTAGGATCTCATACCTTTAGGTTACACCTTTCGAGCTTATGAGTAGGTGGCCTAAGTTAGTTGTTTCTTAGTTTCTAATGCGTCTTTGCTATTGAATTTAGAGAGCCTATTCTAGGTTATAGTGGAGATCGTACATTTCTAGATCTTATTAGTTTTTCCTATTTTAAAGAAATTAAGGGTTTGAGAGCTTAATTGGGTCCATAGACTAACATCATGATTAGAGTACCTTTTAATTAGATTCAAGGATCAATGAACATCTCGGAACCTCGAAGATATCTCCAACCCACTTCTTTACCATTGTTATTAGTCTTTTCTAAATTTGCGTTATATTTCTCTTTTTGTTTACATTTATTGCATCTTAGTTGTTCCGTTTTCATCATTTCAGGGTGTTTTGTTTTCTTTTGTATGCAACATTTGAAATAACATTTACATCCCAGCTCTCTGTGGTTCGACCCTAGCTCGCCACTTACCACATAGTTTGGTAGTTAGGAATTTATTATTCGGTAATTAGCAACAGACTATCAATAAAAGAGCATAACAAAAGAGAGAAACAAAGAGGTTGTTAATTGATTGCAAACCTCTTAATGTATTCATCCAAGATGATAAGTTTCTATTATTAAAGATCAACACTCAAGTCATATTTCTAAAAGAAAAAGAAATCTTTTCTAAGTTTGACTTAAAAGCAAATTTTTAGCAATTGGGAATAGATCCACAAGAAAGGTGCAAGACAATTTTCTGTATCCCTAATACTCAATATCAATAGGCTATTATGCTATTTGGACTTAAAGTTGCTCCATCACTATTTTAAAGAGCTATGACGAAGATTTATAAACCCATTCTTACTAGTGTCTTGGTCTACATTGATGGCATCCTATTATACTCAAAGTCCCATAAAGATCATAAGGTACTACTTTAATCATTTTGGATATCACAAAGAAACATAGGACTATGCTCTCAGCCAAGAAAATTTATATATGAACAACCCAAACAAAATTTTTAGGTATGAATTTTCATAATGGATTTTATCAGCTCAACCCACATATAGCTATTACATTTTGTTGATGATAATCTCAGCACAGAGCAAATCCAACAATTCTTTGGAATTACTAATTACATTAGAGATTTCATCCCACACATGGATAATTATACAAGTTCCTTGTCCAAATTACTAAGAAAGAATCCACCACCATAGAGTAAAGATTAAACTAAAGTTGTCCAGTACTTAAGGCAAGTCATTCAATATCCACCTCTTTTAAAGATTCCTGACAAGGGCCAATGTATCCTTCAGATAGATGCTAGTAACCATTATTGGTATTAGCCCCGGAATTTTTTTTATTTTATTTATGATTTAATTAAGCATGATTAGAGAATTATGAGCCTTGATTAAATTAAGTTGGTAAATTAAGTAGATGGTAACATGAATTAAGGTGGGTAGCATGAGTAATTGCAATTAAATATGTTAGCATGATAGCATTAATTAAGTTAGGTGGATAGCATGAATTAAATGGAATTAAATGTGTTAGATGTATTAGTTGGGCTTAAGCATAAAGTTGAAATGGGCCTAGTGGAGGTAGAAGAAGAGGAAGAAGGATTGTCATATAAGGCTAATGGGCTTTGGGCCAAATGGACTTAAGTGAGTAAGGAAGAGTATAAAAGGAATTAAATGAAGAAGAAAAAGAAGGAGTGGTCTTTCATTTAGTGAGAGTGTCGAAAATTAGAGAGGGAAGAGAGAGTTTTCGTGGGAGGAAGAAGAAGAAAGGAAGAAAGAAGAAGGTTGTTAGGGTTTTACGATTTTTAAGAGTTCAAGAGCTTGTTTCAAGAAAGTTCAAGACTTAAAAGAGTGTAGGAAGCTCCAAGCTACATTTTGAGTCAAGAAACTCATTGATTGAGAAAGGATTTAAGGTAAGTCACATGTTCAAAGTTGAGCTTTTGGTTGGGTTTTAAGTTAGAAAGCTTAGAAATGTGATGGGTATTGTGATTCTCAAGTCAATTTCATGCTTGAAGTTGTTAGGGTTTCTTAATTTTGGAATCCTATTTGATTGGGATTTTTGGTGTTTTGTTAATCTTGAAGAAATTCAAGAGGGGCAAGGAATAGAAGAACAAGAGGAGTTACTCCAACAATCAGGGATTTAAACACATTTCAGGTGGGTTTCATTTTTATCTTTATGATTATAAGTAATTAATGCTATTGAACTAATGCCATTAATGATAATGATAATAAATGTTGTTTTGAATGCTAGTGATGAATATAGTCATAAATGTCATTGATTGACCATTTTGTGATGATTGAGTTGAATTGAGTACATTAATGGATAAGTTGACTATGTTGTGATGATTATGATAACTTGAGTAATTTGAATTAGATGAATGTGAATGATAGTATGATCATGAAATTAGCATGATATTTGTATGGAAAATCAGTTTTCAAGAATCAGTTAGTTGGACGAGAAAAGTCCAGTTTTTATGCATGAATTCCATGTTATGTGGGTTAGGATAAGTCCACCTCAGTTTATGTCACGTCGACGTTGAC
>JAOSBM010000006.1:28975747-28987798 GCA_027568955.1 Erythroxylum tenue
TCAAGATTGCCTTTCTTCTTGCTCTTGGGTAAGGTTTGCTTGATTTCCTAAACACAACCAATTTCTCAATCAATCCATATTCAAAGGAAATCCATAAGGCTTTAATAATCAAAACGCAAAAATTGAATCAGAACTTTATTTCTTCATAAAACTTGTAGCCTTATGTCTCTAGTTTACAACGAATCAAAAACCACTTCATTTGGACATCTGCACCAAAAGCTATGCCCAAAATACTAAAGTATGGCAGTGCTGGAAAAAGGAGCTTGTCGCGACGAGCAGCTGGAGACGCGACGTGAGCACGTCGCGACGAGGAAGCTGGCGTGCGCCGTGACGCTTGCACAAGCACGTCGCGACGTGCGAACCCAGAAATCTCCCAAAACCAGATTTTCCAACATTCTTTAACTATATTCTTCCCATCCTTCAAAATCCAACCTGCCTTAATCTAAAACCATCCTTCCTACTTCACTTCTAGGCTTATTCCAACCCAAAATCTTTCAAAAACTCAAAAGAATCATAAACCCTAACATGTTTCGACACCATCCAACAACTTCTTCCTACCCACATTCAACCCCATTTTCACTCCTATCTATCACTAAACATGATTAATCCAACCAATAAATGAAGTACTTACTTGTTTAAGCTTCAAAGTTTTCAAGTTCTTCAAGAATCCCCAAAACCCTAGCTTTTCTTTCTTCTTCTCTTTTTCCTTTCTCCCTTCCACGACAACTCTTCTCTTTTCTTTCCTTTCTTCTTCTAATTTCTCCTCTTATAATGCACAATGACCATTAAGTCCTTCTACTTATGCCTTGAAACTTAAGGGTTTAAGTGATCTACCAAGATTACCCCTCATGCATTCTTACTACATTCATACTTTAATCCCATCAATTCAAACAATAGCTCCTACTAACATTAACATGCTAATAACTCCAAATTATTAATCTAATATGACCTCAAAAATAATTTAAATCATGCTTCATACAATAAATAAAAATTTGGGGTCCAACAATAGCGTAAAGTAGACAAATCAAAAAGTAGACGAAGCAAAAGGCAGACGATAGTATGTAGCAGACAAAGCAGACGAATGCAAAAGGCAGATGATAGCATGAAGCAGACAAATCGCAAAGCAGACGAATGCGGAAGGCAGACGAATGTATAATGCAGACGAATGTGGAAGGTAGAAAAATGCGGAGTTAACTTAAGATGAAGCAAAGTCAACTTAAGACGATGCAACGCTTAACACAAATGACATCATCACAGACAAAGCGTCTTCACAGATGATACAACTTTATAGACGAATCATCCTTACAGACGATACATCTTCACAGATGATATGACGTCATCCTAGACAATATGAAGTCATCATAGACGAAGCATTTTTATAGACGATATGCCCTTACAAATGATACATTCTTATAGACGATATGACGTCATCACAGACGAAATGACATCATATCAAACAATACCACTTGATACTTCTAAACATCTCCCCTTCTAAGGACCATACTTTAGACTCCGAAATCCAAAAATTCCCTACTATAAACCATTGGAAAGATAAAAGAATGACCTACAACTTTCTAGAAGACAACTTTGTGAAAATCTATTGAGATCAATCCAGAATTTTCCCTAAAGTCATAACATGAACTTTACATTCCTCCACCAATGTACTGCACCCAGTTCTCAACTTCATGACAAATTTTGAGATTCTTAGATACATACACACATATACACATTTATACATATTCTTCATCAACTTACTCCACAAATTCAACTTCATTTTTGCTTTCATTTTACTTCTAACTTTCACCTTAATTCTCCCCATTTTAAAATCTATTATCCACCAAAAACACCAAACCAAAACATGAATCCATCCACATTTCTCATTCAAAAATTTTCATTTATTAGTTCTAACTTCTAAGAAAAGTTCAGGGGCCAACAAATTCTTACAAGTTGATCGTGGCGTGAGAGCAAATCCTTCAAATTGGTTGCAGCGAATCAAGGAGACCTTTTCCCACTATGAACTCATCTATTCTACATTTCTATATTCAAATTTAGAATTCAAACATCAAAAATTTGATACTCCATATATTCTTCCTCTCTCTGCTGTAATTTTCCATATTTTTATTCTCACTTCAGTCTTCTTCAATTAACACAATGGCACTGACACCAATTCCATTTTCTACATTTTGTTTCTCTTTCTACTTTCGTCTGATTCTTTTTTCCATTTTTCTACACTTTCTTTTCATCTAAAACTTATCATTTGAATAGCTCTATACCACGACCTCACCAACATCTTCATTTAAATTCATTAAACTCATTTGAATCCATCTCTATAAACACTCCACAAATTCACACATGACCAGTAACAACAACCCATATTCGGTTTTATCTAAACCAAAACATAGTATATATATAGTCATCAAATTTCCAACACTCTTACATAACTCATCTCAAACTAAAACAGATCCTATTTCATATTTCTATTTCACAAATCTATCATCTGATTCATTTATCACCGAAACTACACTTCTCAAACCCACTCATGCACGTTCTAGATTTAAACCGTAAAATATCATTAGAGTTACTTACTTGTTTCAGACATGAGAAGGGATCAATAGCGCAAAATGAATTAACACTTTGCTATTTGGTAATGAAGAACAAGGAAGAGAATTGCGGTGTTGAGTTTTGCAATGAAGAACAGAAGCTACCGTATTCTCTTCCTAACCATAACATAGCAATACGTGTATTCTTTGCACGTCTTACACTTGTCACCCAATTAAGACTACCACATGTCACCATGCATGTAAGCCATATATCAATATTTAATCAGTCCATGTGTCATACTAGAATTGGTCCAAATTTTAATATTTTTCCTTAAATTTGCCAAAAATTTCGGAATACCCTAAATAGAGAAAAATTGCCAAATCACATTTTAATCACGTTAACAACTCAATTATACCAAAAAATGTCATGAATGCATGTACAATCATATTAATGTGAAAAAATCAATATTATCGTGTATGTATATGCCATATTTTGCATAAGCATGAATTGTATTTTCTAATTTCTCAATAATTTCTCATATTCACTATTTAAGTCTTATCATGGGTAACGGGATGTTACAATTCTCTCCTCCTTAAAGAAATTTCTTTCTCAAAATTCTTATCTGATTAATAAAAAGGCAGGGGTATTATTTCCTCATATTTTCTTCCATTTCCTATTAAACTTCATCATTCGAATAACTTCTTCCACTTGACTATAGTCATTGGAATCAATCAATTTTCCAGTTACTTATTCAGATATCACACAATCTTGTCTGTTTCCTCAATATATTTTAGATAACTCAAAATTTTCAGTTCTACTGCCGACATTACATCTAGGTCGGATCATATCACTATTTCTGGTTACACTCACATATCACACTTTATGTATTTAACACATCTTTGTTGGTGTTACAAACTCATAAGTTAATGGTCCTTTTCTTACAAAACTTTCATATGGACAATTTTATGTCGGGCTTAGCTCCCTTTTCCTAACCTTAGCACACTTTGGCAAGGTGATACTCTTAGAAACAATTCATCCTTTGCTTGATAATTCACATCTCTTTAGTGTTAATACACTTAACTCATGTGTCTATCTCACTTTTTTCCAAATCTTCGATGTTGCTCCTCCTAATTCATTCATCTTTCTTGAGTCACTTAATTTCTAATACACGTCAATTTCACTTATCATCAACATCTCCTATCACTTCTGGCCTTAAGCTATTTTTATGCCTTATTCATCCAAAAATAAAGGAGTTCGACTCTTTCTGTCATATAACATCTCATATGATATTTTAATGATGTCACTGTGATATTGATTGTTATGCTTAAAGTAAATTAAAACTAAACATTGACCTCATGTTTCTATGAACTCCAAAATATAAGCTTTAAGTATATCTCCAATAGTTAAGACTGTTGGCAACTTATACCTATAATCACTCGTTTTTACATCCACATCCATCAAACATTATTTTGTCGTATTCCTACTAGGATGTATGGCATAAGTTGTTATTTGTGCTATCTCTAACAATCTTTTACTCAATCATCTTTATTGTGCACACGAACTTCATATTACAATCATAAGGTATTATTTTCCTGTTCAAACTCAAAATTTGGATTCATTATCAACTTTCAATTTCCTTAATAAGATTCATAAATTCTGAATCCTCAGTTTGGGCTTTGCTAATATTTTCATGTGAAACTAACTTTAAATTCGTTAGCTAATAGTGCTTTGATTTGCCCAAAAGTCAACTCAATATTCTATGGTCTTCATTGCACTAGATTTAGTAATCACAATATCTAAATTTGTGCCATTCCTTTATTGAATTTTCTATTCAAACATCAGATATATACGCTAATTTTGCAAAGATGGTACTCATTTGTGCAATCATAGTCCTTCAATACTTCTATCCATTGTCTCAGTCTCGTATAAAATTCTTTCAAACTCAATAAGTACCTCAAACTTTATTGATCTGTATACTTATATATAAGTCCGAAATGTTTCATTGTACAAATAGTGTCTCCAAGCTTTCAAAGCAATGACTATTTCAACAAATTTCAAATCATGTATCAAAAATTCAACTCATGAGACTTTAATTGTTTCTGTGCATACAAAATCAGATTATTGTGTTGCAACAACGTGCATCTTAATTTCTGATGCAAAAAATCGTTGTATATTACAAAATCTCCAAATTCGTTATTGTTAAGTCATTTAAATTCCATTTATTTTGGACTTAATCATTATTAAGGTGTTGAAATTATTATCCGGATTTAATGGAATTGTTCTATAATTATTTACAGATGGTTTTCAACACCTTAGAGATGAAATAGGATCAAAAAGATGCAAAAAAAGGAAGAAAATCCGAAATCTCCAAATTGACAGAAATTCAGTAACTAAGCGTGGGCACGCCTAAGGATGGAATAATTCTGCAGATAAAATTCCAAAAATTTATTCCAAGTAAAACACAATCTTTAAATATTCTCTTGCCATCTTTCCAAGAATTTACCTGCTGAAAATAGTAGAGCACTTTATCTGGACAACATCGAGAGAAGATAACGAAGAGATTACTTAAAAGAAGGAGATTGGGGCTGATTCACGTATATACATATTAGGTTTAGAATAGGGTTTTCGGCATCTATCTATCTTTTTGGCTTCTACACTTTATGTTCTTGTTCTTTACGTTTCTACATATTTCAATTAGGATTTTCGTATCTTTCATCAAAAGGACCAGGGATGGAGACATATTGCTTTTTTATTCCTTTTGTTTTCGATTCAATTATGAGTAGCTAATTTTCTTATCTTGGTTGAGGGAATCCATGTTATATGTTATTATGGTGAGATATTTCGGATACTTTTTATGTTGTTAATGAACATTGGATATCTTCAGATTTGTTCTTTCCAATTGAATTCGTTGGTTTTTAGGTGCGCAACTAGAGATTAATTGGTTCAATCACTAGATTAACGGAATATGACGTTCAATTTCGGTAATCATAAGTAGCAATTAGGATTAACTTCTCTACGTTAGAGTCAGAAATTCTAAGAAGATATTCGCTTGATTGATTGCATGCCGTACATGTCTTTCACTTGCTAATTGGTTCTTGATTCTTAAAGCTATTATTCAGTTATACCTAAGATCGTATCTAGGTTATTGTTTAATAAGATTTCTAGGATACATGTTTCTAGTCATTACACTTAAGAGAAACTTCTCCCAGTGAATGTTCATTAATGATTTCAATTTTATGTCAAGGATCCATAATAACATGATAACATCGATGACTCAAATCAAAGGTAATTTCCCATTGATTTTTTAGATTTAATTACTTCTTTCAATTTGTGATTTTTCTCATAATTTTCGTATACTCCCATAACTAAAACCCCCTTTTTATTTTTGTTATTTGTGCCGTTTGAATTTGTAATTTTATTACCGTAAAATTCCTCGTGGGAACGATATCCGCTTACCGCTACTATATTAATTTGTTTTAACGGAAGTGATTTCTTTTATATTTGGTTGCAGGCGACAGTATCACCAAATTTTGGCACCATTGCTGGGGAGTTTTGACGATTTATGTACGTTATGCGTTT
This sequence comes from Erythroxylum tenue, assembly GCA_027568955.1. Classification (NCBI taxonomy): domain Eukaryota; kingdom Viridiplantae; phylum Streptophyta; class Magnoliopsida; order Malpighiales; family Erythroxylaceae; genus Erythroxylum; species Erythroxylum tenue. Next base: position 28,981,868 of record JAOSBM010000006.1, read on the forward strand.
GAACCAATCAGATAATTTACAGTACAATCCTAAGATCGAAAAGACAGTGAAAAGACTACGGAAATAGACCAAACAATAAAAAGAGACGTAGAAGATCGATAGGATAGCTGCAAACTGCACTCTTTGCGAACTAGCCGCTCCGACTGACGCGCAACAACCACACTGCATCAATTTCTCGAATTTAGGTGATAATAATGCTTTTGAATTAAAATCTGGACTGATTCACTTATTGCCTATTTTCAGGGGTTTACCGGGAGAAGATCCATACAAGCACTTGAAGGAATTCCATATAGTTTGCATGGGTATGAAATTGACTAATGTGACGGAAGAGCAGATTAAGCTGAGAGCTTTTCCGTTTTCTCTTAAAGAGAATGCGTAAGATTGGTTGTATTATTTAGCCAAAGAGAACGTGCAAACATGGGCTGAGATGAAGAGGCTTTTCTTCGAAAAGTATTTTCCAACATCGAGAGCAGCCAATATTAGGAAAGAGATTTGTAGAATTCGTCAACATACGGGAGAAACACTCTACGAATATTAGGAAAGATTCAAGAAACTATGTGCTAGCTGCCCACACTACTAGATAACTGAACAATTACTAATTCAATATTTTTACGAGGGACTTTTACTTTCTGACAGGAGCATGATCGACGCTGCAAGCGGTGGTGTCTTAGTTGACAAAACGCCAGCAGCTGCAAGAGAGTTGATCGCGAATATAGCCTCCAACAAGCAATAATTTGGAATCCGTACAGGGCATGGTTCAAAGGGCATGAATGAAGTTAGTGCGACCTCTTTCGAAAAGAGATTGGATGACCTCACTTCATTGGTGCGATAGTTAGCGGTCATGAGAAAAGAAGAAGCTAAGGTATGTGGTATATGCTCAATGTTAGGACATTCTATTGATTCATGTCTCATTTTGGAGGAAGAAAATGCGAAACGGGTGAATGCCATAGGTGGATTTGTTGGGCCAAATTAAAGGAAGTACAACCCATTCTCCAATACTTATAATCCGGTATGGCTCGATCATCCGAATTTACGATATGGTAATCCTCAAGGATAGCAAGCGGCCATCAATTTTCAGCCATATAGACAACCATATATGCCCCGTCAAAACCCAAATATGACATTAACTGCCGAAGGTAAGTCTTCTTTGGAAGATATAGTGCACACTTTGACCACCAATACTTTGACGTTTCAGCGGAACATTGAAGCAAGTATTCGAAATTTGGAGAATCAACACAAGCATTTTGAAAATCAGTTAAGTCAAATTGCAGCTACTGTCAACCGAATGGAAGCATGAAATTCTGGTAATTTTCCAGCGCAACCGGAGGTTAATCCTAGACAAAGAACAAAGGCTATCACATTGCGGAGTGGTAAAGAATTACCAGAATCAATTCCAAAAAATTCCAAAAGAGAAATGGAGGAAGAAATCATGCACCCACCAGAGTTGACGCAAAAAGTTGTGCAAAACAAGGTGCTCCCACCTCCTTTCCCGAGTTGATTAGCAAAAGCAAAGAAGGAAGAACAAGAAAAGGAGATTTTGGAGACTTTTCGAAAGCTCCAGGTAAATATCCCTCTTCTTGATGCAATTAAACAAATTTCGCGATATGCTAAATTCCTTAAGGAGCTGTGTACGTCGAAGAGGAAATTGAAATTCGATGAGAAAGTTCAATTAGGAGAAAACGTTCCAACAAATTTACAAAAGAAAAAGCTTCCACCGAAATGTCAAGATCCAGGTATGTTTACTATCCCGTGCAAAATTGGTAATTTGCCGATTGAAAGAGCTATGTTAGATTTAGTTGCATCCATTAATGTCATGCCATATGATGTGTATAAATCTTTGAATGTTGGACCTCTTAAAGAAACTAACGTGGTAATTCAATTAGCGGATCGCTCAAATGCTTACCCGAAAGGTGTGTTAGAAGACATATTGGTTCAAATAGGAAACATGTTTTTTCCGGCTGAGTTTTATATTTTGCAGATGGGCACAGATGACACATCCTCCTCCACTCCGATTTTATTCGAAAGACCATTTTTTAAAACAACTAGAACCAAAATAGATGTTCATGATGGATCTTTAACTATGGAATTTGATGGTGACTTAATTAAATTCAATATTTATAATACCATGAAAATTTCAAATGATGAACAATTTGTTGCCTCCGTGGACTTTATTGATACGTGGATACAGGAGAATTGGATTTTGGAAGCCAAAGATGAAGTTGAATTGATGGGGAATGCGTCAATTGGACGCGGATATGAGAAATCTGCGTCATTTGGTGGACAAAAGGAGAATGCGTTACCTGATGCACTAAGGGAGAAGACGTTAATTTCACAAGAAGGAGGAGAAGCGTTATTCTTTAGTAAACAAATGGAAATGGCATCCATAGACCAAGGCACTGATGAATATGCGGTATATAGCAACATAGAGGAAAACACATCATGCTGGCGAGGATGTGATGCTTCAACGTTATCAATTGCACCAAAGGAAAACACAACAACGTGCTATGAAATTGATGAGTCAATGTTGTCCAGCAAATAGTAGGAGACGTTAACATGTGGAATGGAGATAGCCAAACCATTCACGTTAACATGTGGAGTGGAGATAGCCAAACCATTCTTCCATCAGCTCACGTCCGTGGAAACATCTAAGAGGATGGATAAATTGCTGCTGTCATTGACCAGCCCACCAACATTGGAATTTAAAAGCTTACCTAGTCATCTTAAATACATCTTTTTAGGTGAGAAAGATACGTTGCCATTGATTATTTCTAATCAACTTTCGGATGTGCAGGAAAGCCAGCTTGTTAATGTTTTGAAGGAGAATAAAGAAGCTTTTGGTCGGACGGTAGGTGATTTGAAAGGAATTAGTCCCACCATATGCATGCATCAAATTTTGATGGAAGATGAGGCGAAGGAGGTAAGGAAACCACAACGTCGTCTAAACCCACCATGATGGAAATGGTAAAGAAAGAGATTTTGAAGCTTCTGGACGCAGGCATCATATATCTAATTTCGGACAGTAAGTGGGTAAGTCCGATCTAGGTAGTACCAAGGAAAACTGGTGTAACGGTAATTGAAAACAGTAATGGTTAGTTAATTCCAACTCGTGTCCAAAATGGTTTGAGGGTATGCATAGACTATAGGAAGCTTAATTCAGTCACTAGAAAAGATCACATTCCGCTTCCTTTTACTCATCAGATGATTGAAAGACTTGTGGGAAAATCTCACTATTGTTGTTTAGATGGTTATTCAGGATATCATCAGATTTTGGTGGCACCAAAGGATCAAGAAAAGACAACCTTGACAAGTCCATTCGGCACCTTTGCCTACCAAAGAATGCCATTCGGATTGTGCAATGCACCAGCGACATTCCAACGATGTATAATAAGTATTTTCTCCAACCTTGTGGAAAATTACATGGAAAATTTTATGGACGATTTCACAGTATATGGGGAATCTTTTGAGGCATGCATTATTAACCTTGAAAAAGTGCTCAAACGTTGCACTGAAACTAATCTGGTTTTAAATTACGAAAAGTGTCACCTTATGGTTAATCAAGATATTATTTTGGTCCATACCATTTCTTCGAAAGGAATTGAAGTCGATAAAGCCAAGATAGATGTTATTCAATCTTTATCTCACCTAGCGAATGTGCGGGAAGTTCGTTCTTTTCTTGGTCATGCAGGATTTTATCGGTGATTTATCAAGGATTTCTCCAAAATCGCGCAACCTATGTGCCAATTGCTTCAAAAAGATGTGAAATTCAATTTTGACGAACAATGCCAAAGTGCATTTGATGAGCTAAAGGAGGGACTCACTACAGCTCAGATTATTCAGCCACCACGTTGGGACATACCTTTCGAATTGATGTGCGACGTGTCGGATTATGCCATAGGCGTTGTGTTGGGACAAAAAGTGGATAAGGTACCTCATGTTATTTATTATGCTTCTATGACGCATAATGATGCCCAGAAAAATTATTCCACAACGGAGAAGGAGTTTTTAGCGGTCATCTTTGGGTTAGAAAAATTTCTGTCATATCTATTGGGGACCAAGGTGATCATCTACTCCGATCATGTAGCACTAAGCTATTTCGTAAACAAGAAAGAAGCCAAACCAAGATTGATTCGATGGATATTACTGATCCAAGAATTCGATGTGGAAATTCGCGACAAGAGAGGAGCAGAGAATCTGGTGGCTGATCACTTAAGCCGAATCACATCAAGTACTACGCCTGATGTTCTTCACGACAAATTTCTAGATGAGAACCTTTTCGCAATTCAACAGGTAATCCCTTGGTATGCAAACATAGTGAACTTTTTAGTAACTAAGTCTTTACTTAGTGATCTATCTAGAGCTGAAAAAGATAAAAGCAAGCGAGAGGCTAGATATTATGTGTGGGATGAACCTCACCTATGGAAATTTTGTTCTGATCATATTGTTAGGAGATGCGTCACAGATGATGAAATTTCATCTATTTTGCATTTTTTCCATTCATCTGTGTGTGGGGGACATTTCGGCCCCAAAAGAACTACTCGCAAAATTTTAGAATGTGGATTGTTTTGGCCTAAGTTATTTTATGACTCTTACATGTTTTGCAAATCTTGCGATCATTGTCAAAGAACATGTAACTTGGGATCCGAGAATCAAATGCCATTGACGAACATTCTGATGTGTGATATTTTTTATGTTTGGGGAATGGACTTTATGGATCCTTTCCCTTCCTCTTTTGGTAAGAATTACATTTTGTTGGCAGTAGACTACGTTTCAAAGTGGGTTGAAGCTGAGGCTACTATATTTGATGATGCTAAAACCATAATTGATTTTGTTAAATCAAATATTTTTGTCAGGTTTGGAATGCCTCGAGCCATCATTAGCGATCGAGGGACACATTTTTGCAACAAGATTTTTGAAGCATTGATGAAAAGATGTGGCATTACACACCGAGTCTCTACTGCCTACCATCCGCAGACAAGTGGACAAGCTGAGGCATCCAACAGAGACATCAAGTCCATACTAGAAAAAGTGGTAAATCCGAATCGAAAGGATTGGAGCCTTCGACTGGACGATGCTTTACAGGCCTACCGGACTGCGTACAAAACTCCTATAGGCATGTCCCCCTATAGGTTAGTTTTCGGTAAGCCGTGTTATTTACCTGTGGAAATTGAGCATAGAGCCTATTGGGCCGTGAAGCAGTTGAATATGGATAAATTGGAGGTAAGTACTAGTAGGAAGTTGCAATTGCAAGAATTAGAAGAGATTCGTAATGAGGCGTATGAAAATTAAAATATTTACAAGGAAAAAACTAAGGCTTTTCATAATCGAATGATTTCTAGGAAACTGTTTTCCATCAGACAAAAAGTTATTCTTTATCATTCAAAGCTTAAGTTATTCCTAAGAAAATTACGATCTTGTTGGCTTGGCCCGTTTATTGTTACTAACTTTTTTCCTCATGGTGCGGTAGAAATTCAGAGCGTCGATACTTCTAAAGTATTTAAGGTCAATGGACACTGCCTAAAGCCATATTACGAAAATTTGTTGATCGAACAGGTGGAAGAAATAGAGTTGGCACCGCCAACCTATCTCTAAATCGGTAAGTAACACTACAGGTCCAACTAACAACTTTAAAGAAGCACATTCGGGGCAACTCGTAAATTGTTCAGGTTTGTCTATGTTATTTCTTTAACAGTATTTATTTTCATTATTTAGTTAGGAATTTCAATTTATGAGTTTTTTAATTATTTTTATTTTTTCATGTTGACTTTTCTTTTCTTTTTCTTTTTACATCAATTAAAATTTTAAAACAAAAATAAAAAAAAATAAAAACGAAATTTGTTTTCAAATTACCTCCCTCCCTGATTGAGCCTAAGTTTATCATATAAATTGGCTACACTTTCATAGTTTTTAATGTACTTTTTGACTCTTAATTCG
>JAOSBM010000006.1:28987898-28999774 GCA_027568955.1 Erythroxylum tenue
TAACTTGTTGATTTCAACTCAAGTTCAAACCTAACTATCATCCCTTATAAATACTATTTGCATCTCTACAATTGAAAAAAATATGTAAATTTATATTGTTTTCATTTTTTCCTTATATTATATATATTATTAGATTTTAAAAAAATTACATAATAGTCTAAATCAAGGCATAAGCCTAATGAAACAATGCTCGAACCAAGAAGAAAATTCTACAACAACAAAAAAGAGTTGATCTTTCAAAGACTTGGTAACAACTTAATCATTTTACAAAAGCTAGTTAGTTAAAACTATGATAGAGAACTTTAATGTTGCACCTCTAATTAGAATAGTTTCCATGACAAAGTGGATAACTTCCATATAAAAGACTTGTTGATTAACAAATAGTTGCTTGTAGATCCTAGAGTTCCTCTCACGTTGAATCCAATATATAAGGCAAGACCAAGCCACTTGGAGAAGTAGTCTATTATCCTTCCTCATACCATGGGGTTTTATGATCCATTGAGCAATATATCTCCATTTTGTAGGAGGGACAGGGGCTTCACATGTTCTCAGGAAGTCATTCCAAGTTGAACCAATGAAAGGGCATTTTAAGAATAGGTGACTTATGGATTCTGTACCAATATTGCAAAATTTATAAGAGGACTTATAAGGGAGATCAATGGGATAATTCTATCTAAGAGGGACAATTTTTCTAATATAGTTAGCCATAATACAAATGATAATTTGGGGAGAAATAGTCTTTGAAATACCAATTTACACCGAGGAATTTTAGTTCTCTTAGACCTAATAACATGTCTAAAAGACCTAGTAGAGTAAATACCTGGAGAATTTAGTATGCAAACGGCCTTGTCCTGCATTACAAGAAAAATGTCGTTTACCGACGGATATTATCGACGGAATCTACCAACAAACAAAGATGTCGTAAAAACGACCATAGGTAAATTTATCGACAGTAATTTTATGTAATTGTCGGTGAATATACCAATTGTAGGTTGTGACCGTCGGTAAATTTACCTACGGTTGTTTTCTATCCCTCGGAATATTTGTAGACGGTAATGGTTATTCCGTTGGTAACATTACCAACAGTTGTGATTTCTTCAGCAAATCCTGACGATAAGGTTGGTGACGACTGTCAATATTACCGGCGGTGATTCTCTGTTTCGTCGGTAAATATAATAGAATTTATCGACGATTTTTGGTTTTCCGTTAGTAAATATAATGGATTTTATCGACGAACTTTTATTTTTCGTCAGTAAATATATTTAAATTTTTTATAAAAAAATTTGGACAATAAATTTTATTTCATGATGTTATGGTTAATGCATAATTACAACAGTTATTAATTATCTGTGCATAATATTTTGATTTGTTTATATATAAAGTTGATTGATGATATAAAGTGAAAATTATATTAATTGATAATAAAAACATTAGATTGTACATAATAAGTATTTGTAATTCAAACGAAATGACTACAATTACACTATTGTTTTGGTGATCGCGGATGCTTTGAGATGCTATCCCTTCCCTTCAACTCATCCATCTCATTATGGAGCTGAGCTATGTAGTCCATCGACTGTTGCAACTGAGTTGCCAATGTCTGCACTATGATAGTTCTTCCCTTAGGTGTAGGGTTTTTCACACCTTCTTGTAACAGCATTTCCGTTATAGCTAAACTTGTAGAGGATAAAGTGAAAGAGTCTCCAGATTTAGTATAGAAGACAAACTCTCCAGATGAACTGCCATTACGAAACAATTTACCTAAAACATACTCAGTATATAAATTAGATATTTTCAGATTAGTAAACTATTAAACGAACCAAAATTGGAGTGACATGCATACTTGAATGTCCTGACAAAGTCTATGGAATTGACGAATTTATCAAAATAATCGATTTCCCTAATCCTTTATAGACCGTTGTGACATCACTCCTGCCTCTATGGGCATATATGTCATCTTCGAGATTCAAGAAAGCTTAAAACAACATGTAGTGTATACCATCAATGTGAATATATATAATAGCTTCATAAAAGAAATTGAGATGTACATAATAAGGAAAGTGACATTCAGATGATACTAAACACCTTGCAGTAAAAGATCGGTCATGGAAGACAAACGATCATTAGTGTATGAAGTGGAGATATTTTCTGCATTGTTTATTCCTTCAGTAGGGATAATTAAGATATTTGGAACTATAAGTCAAACTCATCCTATATTAATTCATTGATAAACCGAAGTTCATACCATATATAAGTTTCGGTTGGCACAACCCATTTACATTAAAAATGTAGGAAGTTTATGGGAAGTTCAAATCGCAAACAAATACCCAAATTAAACCAAGTACATAAAAACGTAGCAAATAACAAAATCATTTACCTCAACCGACAGGCAAAAGGAACTTGCTGAAGTACATGAAGGAAGATGATGATGGAGTTACAATGAGCTGACGGCCAAATAAGATAACCAAAACAAAGCAAAGAAGACAAATGAATTTCAAAGTAGTACGCAAATTGATATTAATTCATGTTCAGAAGTCTTAGTTATAGCATTCTATTTTCAATGAAGTAAAAAGATGCAAAATTACTACGCTACAAAATATAGAAACAGATACAAATTCGATTAAAATGTGTGGAAAATCATTGTTGACATTGTCAAAAATAAAAGGAAATGAATTTCAAAAATGAATACGTGCTAAAGCTTCTCTTCATTCTCCTTGAAAATAGAAATACTGCCAACAAATGAGTTCCTACAACCAAGCAATAATCAATAAGATCTTAGCCAGTAAAATTACAAATCTATCCCATACAAGACCCAACTTTTATTCCATGCTATAAGTTGCAATGTGAAAAACATAAATCTTTATGATAATTGCAGTCCAACATTGAACATTTATGAACCTATGGTTTATGAGCATCTTGAGAAATTGAAGTTGTTTAGTTATGAATACTTATTTGTGCTTTCTATGGGAAAAGCCAAATAAGGTAGGATTGAATCAAATAAGGTATTTATATATGAAATTTGAAATTACTCATAATTTGGCCCACACTTAAAGTCACACATAAAGTTACTAATCAAGTTAAAGAAAGTAAAGTAAGTATGTTAACTCATCAATATGAATTATTTCAAATAAAAGTGTATCAAGCATGTACACGAGATTCATTAATATTATTAATGCTCTCAAAGGTCTTGGAAAGACCTATACTAATGTTAAGATGATAAAAATATTGATTAGGTAACTTTTAAAGAGTTAGGAATCTAAAGTGATAGCTATTTAAGAAGATCTAAAAGTGTTATTGTTAGAGGAGCTCATTGGATCTCTTCTCATATACAAAATCAGGCTCTAAAAGAGGTAAGAAGAAATAACACTTCCAAAGGAAAATAACTTAGTATTCAAAGTCTAAAAGGAAGAATTGAGGGAAGAAGAGGAGACTTCAACTAGAAAAAGTGATGAGAAAGATCTCGCCCTTATCACTATAGAGTTCAAAAAGTTCTTAAAAAAGAAAGAATTTTTCAAAAGAAAAGACTTTAAGGAAGGTAAGGTTGATTCAAAATGTAAAAACATATGATGTCATAAGAAGTTAAGGTTGATTCAAGATATAAAAACATATGATGTCATAATTCACCTGTTTAAAGATAACCAAAAATATGAAAGAAATGATAAGAAGGAGAAGAGAGACAAAAATAACAAGAAAGCACTTTAAACCTTAACTTGGCTTGACACAAGTGAATATAAAATTGAACATTTAGAAGGAAGGTAGCTCACATGTGCTTTATGACTAAAGATGATGATGAGGTACTATCTAATTCTAATTCTTGTGATAATCATACTGAGTTGACATATGATGAACTAGAAACTTTATAAATTATGAGTATAAATAGTAAGAAGCTTTCTAAACTCAAAAAGGTTCAAATGTATTTAGACGTATGCATAAATGAAAACAAAAAGATGAAAAGCGAATTACAAAGCATCAAATCATCTAATAATGTGATCATTAACGAATATCATATATTAGATGCTTTAAAATATGAAAATGAGACATTTAAAAGGGAAGTCAATGTTGTCAAAGATTTGTTGCCCAAATTCACTAAGGGAAGTGAGAAAGCTAAAAGCTTGCTAGGAGTTCAAAATAGTGTAAGTCATAGTCATAGGATTGAATACAACTATGAAGTAAATTCAATAAAAATTAATTTTTTAAGGGAAAACAATTGTATAGTGAAACTTTGGCTTTTGTTCTTATACCAGTGTAAGACATGATGACAAATTCATATCACTATGCAGAAATCAAAAAATGCTACACATGCATATAACATATAAAAAAATGTTTTAACCTGCTTTGATACCAATGTTAGTAAATATATACTATAGAACATCATCACGTAAATGATCTCAAATAGGATTTGTTCATATGCATATAAAAAACAAAGAATCACGTACTTGGATTCTTGTTGTAGTTCCACCGATTAAAGAACTTTTGTTACGTTTTACTACAGAGATATTCTTCTTTTTCCATACTTGATAATAGAATGACAAGAGACCAATACACGCAGATATCTTTCATCTTTTATGTTTCGTTCACGGTTGTCTTCATATAACTACCTTTGGTAGTTATTTCAAGAACATTGACACTAATACCCTTCATGGGTGTATATGAGTCATCGTCAACAAGCTTAGTACTCAAATTCACAAAATCGCCACAGTCATGGTTGATGAGATCGATAAGCTCATGCTTCAGTGTCGTCAAGTGAGAATGGAGCTGAAATTAGAGAGTGTCGAAGGGGACGAATGTGCAAAGTTCAGATATATAGGCCTCGTAGTCGAAGGTTGGGGATAGGAAGAGGTCGGGCTTGAATCAGAGCAGGTGGGCTCCAAGTGGGTCGGAGAAGAGGTTGGTGGCGGATTGGCTACTATCAGATTCGCCATTTTTTGGCACTAACTCTTTTTTGTTATGTTAAATTTGCTTCTTTTTTACGTGGATGTTCTTGTGACGCAAATTTTGGTTAAGCCAAAGAAAGATTGTCGCGAGAGAGAGACACATGTACAATTTTAAATAATGTTTTAAAAATTGGATTAGACATCGAAATAGACAAAAAAATTTAAGGTTTAAAAGTTCAATCGGTAGTTAACTGCTATAAAATCGGTATACAATAAATAAGAAGTAAAATTTATACGAATAAGTAAAAACAAAATATTTTATTGAAATAAAAAATACACCAATGTGTATTATTATATAATCAATTAATAATAAATAAATATGAATCTACTATAAAACTTAAAATAACATTAAAAATCAAAATTGTATTTGTGAAGGAGGTTGTATCTTATCATCGTTAAAAACTCCAAATTCTCCAACGCTATTTAAAGACATATAAACTATGCTTTCATTTAAAGTATTTGCATCAACTTCTTCTACTGCATTTAAATAAATTACAAATTAGTAATGTATGAAATTATTCTCAATTGTAAACTTGTAATACATTACACTTTTAACTTAAATATGATCAAAATAAGATATAAATTGACTATCAGTAGATGTTCTTAATTCATTTGTTATGACAAATACATTTTCTTCATAAATCGCCTTTTCAAGTTCATTATAATCAAAGATCAGGCGATGGTTTTTCTTCTTCGATCTAAAAATCAGTATGTTCAATAGAATCAATGTCAACTAGATCATACGCTTTCTTCTTACTCAACGCTCCGAATACATAATAGAGAAATTGTAAAGTCAATAATAAAAATAAAATTAATGAAATAAAAATAAAACTATAAAATACTTATTCTTCATTTTCATATTATAAGTAACGTAAACAAGGTCATTAAGTCTTTGATGTTCCAAATGATTTCGTTTCTTTGTATGAATACATTAAAAAATGCTCCAATTATGTTCACAACCTGATGCAGAAGTTGTTTTACTGAGTAATCTAATAGCGAGTTTTCTCAATGTTGGAACACTGTCATCGAATAATCTCCACCACTCATCTGTATTTTAAACTAATAGTTATGATAAATAAATATATTAACAACAAATAAAGAATGAATTAAAAGTATACAACTTACCTGGCTGCATTTTTTTCATCATAAGTTCTCTCTTTGCTGATGATCTACCAAAACTCTCTAAACCTTCACGATATAATTTAATTTCATTTATCGCTTGTAATTGCTCTTCAATAGAGAAAATGCCTTTACATTCAATCACATCAAACAGAATGCCTATAATATTAGTTATACATGTGTCTCCACTATATAAGCAATAAGGATTTGGAAAATAAGTTGCTAAGTGGATTGTTTGGGTAAGATGCTTATTCCATCGTCGGTCAATAATATCTATGTACGACTTGTTCAATTTCTTAGTCCCTTCAAAAAGATTTATAATTGTTTTGTGAGTTCTCTACATACCATCATATATATACCCCAAAGAAGGCTTCTCATCTGAGTCAACAATCCTCAACAACCTTATAAGTGGAGCCACAATCTTCACAATGATCAAGCAAGCATCCCAAAATTTATTATCTAGAATAATAACACAAACTTCTTTTCATTTTTCACTCTTTGATAACTTATGACTTGAAAAGTGTTTACTTGTCACTAAATTTTGAAGTAATTGCTTATGTTCATAAACTCTTTTCAAAGTAATAAATATAGTTGCAAACCTGGTAGCAGTGAGACGTATGACCTTAACTCAATCTTCTTGCTTTCTTAACCATGACAAAAATGTGATATGATTATACACAAAATTTATGATCTTAGAAGCGTGAGAAGCAAGACTAAAAATATGATCCATACCACCAATATCTTTTAAAATAAGATTTATACAATGAGCAACACATGGAGACCAATAAATATGTTCATATTTTGATTGTAACAAGTACCTAGCTGATACATAATTAGTTGTATTATCTGTAACAAAATGCACAACATTCTTTGGTCCAACCCTGATGCGTGAACGGAAGGAGATTAATCTTGATATGATTTGGCAACCTTTAAACAAACTAGATACGCAAGGTCTTTCGATACTTTTCTAGACCTCAAGGATCGCAATTGTCCAAGCAACCTACACCAAGTAGTAAACCAAGAAAATTGAACCAAAACAATACACCACAATTGAGATTAATTGATAAGTAAAGTTAGGGTTCGTGGAACAACAAGAACGTGAAGAAAATTCCTCACAAAGCTTGCGACAACAAAGCTCTCAATTATCAAAGTGTGTATGTGTAACCTTAAAACTAATGTCAAGGCAACTATTTATAGTTGCTAAAATAATTCAAAATTGGGCCAACATCCCTGACCTAAATAGGTAAAATAACACGACCCAAATTGTCCTAAAAATAGTAAGGAAAAATAACCCAAAGCAAAAGAGGATAGGTGTCGTTGGCATACGCGCCTAGCGTGCGCACAACTTAGCTCAAACTGACAAACTGAATCTGCAAGCAAGAATCTTGATTCTTCCAAAGTCCATCATTAACCAAGCGAGCCACGAATGAATTTAACACTCCCTTGAATCTTTTAATCCCAGTCCGACTTGTGGGGCTAGGAGACAACATCAAGTCTTGATTAGCGCCGCGTTGATCTCGGTGTCTGTTAATATATTCGTCATGTGCAGTCTTGCTCACATCAGCCCCTCCTTCGTCGAAAAGATTCGTCCTCGAATCTGTGTCCATATCAAAAGGAGACAAGTCAACAATATTAAAAGTAGTGGACACGTTGTACTCACCAAGCAAGTCAATTTTATACGCGTTATTGTTGATCCTTTCCATGACTTGAAAAGGACCATCTCCTCGTAGGTCAAGCTTAGACCGCCTATAGTTAAGAAACCTCTCCATATGCTGCTTAGCCTTCTGGTGAAACTTTTGAACCAACTCGGCTTTCCTCTCTCCATCTAGGCTAGTTAACTTAGGGAAAGGTAAAGGCACCATATCCAATACAGTTAAAGGGTTAAAGCCATAAACAATTTCAAAAGGAGAATAACCGGTAGTAGAATGAACACTACGATTATAAGGGAACTCAATAAACAGCAAGCAATCAGACCATGTTTTTAAAATTTTTTTTCCTATAATAGCACCCAACAAACTCCCTAACATTCTATTCACAACTTCCGTTTGCCCATCAGTTTGTGGGTGACAAGTAGTAGAAAACAACAATTTCGTTCCCAATTTTTCCCACAACACACGCCAAAAATGACCCAAAAACTTGGTGTCCCTATCCGAAACTATTGACCTAAGAATACCATGCAATCTCACAACATCTTTAAAGAACAAATCAGCAACATGCACGACATCATCAGTTTTTTTGCAAGCAATAAAATGAGCCATCTTACTAAATTTGTCCTCAACAACAAAAATGCTATCTACACCCCTTTTTGTCTTCGGCAGCCCTACAACAAAGTCCATAGAAATGTCCATCCAAGGGTGACTAGGTACAGGTAAGGGTGTGTATAGACCGTGAGGTTTGGTGGTCGATTTAGCTTGCTTATAAGCAATGCTACGGGCATAAATGCGTTCTACATCCTTTCGCATTCCCGGCTAATAACAATGCTCATGCAATATGTCCAAGATCTTAGCGACACCAAAGTGCCCCATAAGTCCTCCACCGTGGGCTTCAAGCACAAATAATTCACGCAATGAACAATTAGGCACGCATAAACAATTCTGGCGATATAAATAAATATCATGCCTAAAGTATTTCTCAAAAGCACCATGTTCACAAGCAGCATAGACACTAGCAAAGTCCACATCATTGGCATACAACTCCTTAAGATGCTCAAACCCTAAAAGTTTTGAAGTAAGAGTTAAGATTAAGGAATACCTGCAGGATAAAGCATCGGCGACCACATTCTCCTTACCTTGCTTGCAGTGCAGCACGTATGGAAAGGTTTCCAAGAACCCCACCCAAGTTGCATGTCACCTACTCAGTTTACTTTGTCCTTTCAGGTACTTAAGAGTCTCATGATCGGTTTTGATGACAAATTCCTTTGGTTACAAATAATGCTGCCACGTTTCCAAAGCTTGCACCATTGCATAAAGTTCTTTGTCATACGTTGGATAATTGAGTTGCGCTCCCCTCAATTTCTCACTGCAGTACGCAATAGGCCTGTTTTCCTGCATTAAGACAACACCTATACCGATCTCGAAGGCATCACATTCTACTTCAAAAGCTTTATCAAAATTAGGCAAACACAACACAGGTGCAATACATAACTTCTATTTCAACAAGTTAAATGCATGCTCTTGATCTTTTCCCCAACTAAATCCCTTCTCCTTTTTGACAACTTTGGTCAAAGGAGCAGCAATGGTGGAGAAGTCTTCCACAAACCGTCGGTAAAAACTAGCTAAGTCATGAAAGCTCCTCATATCCAAAACACTCTTTGGTGTTGGCCAATCTCGAATGGCCTCCACCTTCTCCTCATCTACCTCAATCCCCTTCGAACTCACAACAAACCCTAAGAATATCAATTTATCAATGCAAAAAGTACACTTATTAAGGTTTGCAAATAACTTCTCACATCTCAAAGTATCAAGCACACAATGCACATGCTCCACGTGATCATTCAAAGTAATGCTATACACAAGTATATCGTCAAAGTACACAACAACAAATTTACATAAGTTATCACGCAAGACATGGTTCATTAATCTCATGAAGGTACTTAACGCATTAGATAAACCAAATGGCATAACTAACTACTCATACAGACCATATTTATTCTTAAAAGCAGTTTTCCATTCATCCCCGGGTTTCATACGAATTTGATGAAACCACTTTTCAGATCAATTTTTGTAAAAACATATGTACTATGCAACTCATCCAAAATATCACCAAGTCGAGGAATAGGATGTTAATACTTTACTGTGATCTTATTGACAACTCGACAGTCTACTCACATCCACTAAGATCCATCCTTCTTCGGCACTAGTAAGACCGGAACTGCACGAGGATTAAGACTTTCACGCACATGCCCCTTTGCAAGTAATTCATCTACTTGTCATTGAAACTCCTTCGTTTCCTCTGGATTACTTCTATAGGCTGGCCTATTCGGAATTTGTGCTCCTAGGACAAAGTCGATTTGATGCTCTATACCTCACAAAGGAGCAACCCTTTCGGCATCTCCGCTGGGAAAACATCCTCATATTCTTGCAAAAGAGACTTAAAAACACTTGGCAAAGAAAACAATCCCTATGTCTAATCACCATCAATGCTCTCTTCGCTCCATATGCTCTCCTTAAGTCCTTTTCACACGCATACAAGCTCACCTTCTTTTCTCTCAGTTCTCTCTTGTTTTCCCTCCTTACACTTTTCTCTCCTACACATCTCTAATTCTTTTGATCACTTGTGCTTTCTCTCTCCGATGAGCCATTATCTTTTTCCTTTTCGGCTTGTCCCTCTTTATTTTTTTACTCCTTACTACCAGAACCTAATCTCCCTTTTAAGGCTTGAATTTGGTCCAAGTAAATTTCTTATGGAGTCATTGGTTCAAGAATGAAATTCCACCCCTTGAACTTGAACGAGTACTTATTGGTGTATCTGTCATGGTTAGCTCGACGATTAAATTGACACGGTCTTCCAAGTAGAACATGACCAGCTTGCATAGGTACTACATCAAAAAGAACCTCGTCCTCATACCGTCCAATGGAGAAAGATAGTAACACTTGATTGGTCACGCTAACTTCCTCACTGTCATTGAACCACTGCAAGTGATACAGTTCCGGATGCTTTAGAACCATTAACCCCATTTTGTCAAACTTTTTTCGAACTTTTTTTAAATATAGGTCAAAATTTTAACAAAATAAACAAGAAGAATAATTGAAAGCCCTAAACTGAAAGTTAATTCATACCTGAATTGATGAACGGATGATAATTGGATGGTGATGGGCGACAGTTTCTTGAATTCCGATGGAGTTGAATAAGAATTCTCCTCCACACCTCGCTCTGATATCAAGATGATACGTGCATGGAAGGAGATTAATCTTGATATGATTTGGAAACCTTTAAACAAACTAGATACACAAGGTTTTTCGATACTTTTCTAGACCTCAAGGATCGCAATTGTTCAAGCAACCTACACCAAGTAGTAAACCAAGAAAAATGAACCAAAACAATACGCCATAATTGAGATTAATTGATAAGTAAAGTTAGGGTTCGTGGAACAACAAGAACGTGAAGAAAATTCCTCACAAAGCCTGTAGCAACAAAGCTCTCAATTATCAAAGTGTGTGTGTGTAACTCTAAAACTAATATCAAAGCAACTACTTATAGTTGCCAAATGATTCGAAATTGGGCCAACATTCCTGGCCTAAATAGGTAAAATAACACGACCTAAATTGTCCTAAAAATAGTAAGGAAAAATAACCCAAAACAAAAGAGAATAGGCGGTGCGCTTGGTCTGGCGCACCTGGCGCCTGGCCTGCTGGGCGCTAGAGTGCACATCTAGGCCTGCTGGTCGTTGGCATACGCGCCTAGCTTACGCACTTGTCAAGGGCTATTCGGGACCAAAACTTAGCTCAAACTGACAAACTAAATCTGTGAGTGAGAATCTTGATTCTTCCGGAGTCCATTATCAACCCCGCGAGCCACAAATGAATTTAATGCAACCTTGAATCTTTTAAGCCTAGTCTGACTTGCGATGTGATCACGGCTCATCGTTCGATCCTAAAATCGATCCTTGAAAACCGGTCAAAAATTACAAATTCTAAAGATTGCAGTATAAGATGCAACCTCAGGTCATCTCATTTAAATGAAACCGACGAAAAAGGTTTAAAGTTAGCCTATAGTCGAAAATGCAATTAAAGTTGATAAAAAGGGAGGTTTTGCATCGTTGATCAAAATTGATGAAAATAACTAAAATTAAAGAAAACTGTAAGAAAATATCTTTTTGGATTT